>SNQJ01S0037773.1:71057-87941 GCA_010110895.2 Picea sitchensis
GTCAACCGTTGATCTACACGTCGCTAGATCGGCCGTCGATCTAAGCGCATTCTTTATTATCTAGGTGTGAATGCAACATATGAGGCAAAACTTAGGATTAATGACCTTTTTGAGGGTTTGGTGTGCTGCTTCCCTTGCTTTTGTCACCATGGGGTTAGGAGAAACCACTCAGCGTCAAAAATCATGAATTTTCCTTTTCCTTTCCTTTCCTTGAAACTAATTTGTAGAAATGAAATATTATTTGCAAGCCAAAATACACCCAAAGTGAAAAACATTCCAGTCACCAGATGATACTATGAATTATAGGGTTATAACAACTTGCATGCGAGTGTCCTCAAAGAATAAGTTCGCTAAGTTCATGCAAGAGTGGGATATTACATACACACCCTCTTGTTTTAAACTTCGTCCTGAAGTTTCACAGTATGTAAGTGCCGAAATAAAGTGTATCAAAATATCATAGGTCTAGATATCAATAAAAATGGGAACTGTTGATGCATATCACATGCGTCTTACCAGGTCGTCGAGTGTGGACTATGGTTGTCCCACTGGCCCTTGACCTGATCTATTGTTCGACGTCATATCTGTTGAAAGTGATGGTACATGATACAAATAGGCTTTGTCGTGAGCGCACCCTCGTCTGATACCTGCAAGTAACTCATGTCAACAACATGTGTAGGATCACTAACATAAAGTCTCAAACAGAGACGTGAAAGACATCGTGCATATGCCTCAAAGATTCAGGAAAGGATATTCAATAGGCCACCGACCCTCTCTTTTCCACATCTCCCAGGATCCCATGAACCTAATAAAGAGTTTAAAACCCTTTCCAAACTTGATCGAAATTTTATGCGGTTTCACCTGCAAGAAGACTCTATCATAACTACGATAGATACGATGTGCATCGACATAAGTCTTCTATCGATCTTGTGCTTCCTTTATCATGTTTCTTAGGGTTTTCATTTTGTCTTCCATTTCTTGGATCACTTGAGGTCCCACCAGGACCCTATCCTCATCCCAATCCAAAACTCAAAGGAACTTGACATAGTCTCCCATAAAGAAAATTGAAAGGCGCCATCTCAATGGTGCTTTGATAACTATTGTTATATGCAAATTCTACTAGTGGAAAGAATTCTCCCCAATGCTTATATTGGTCAATCATGTACATATGCCGCATGTCCTCCAATATTTGGTTTGTTCGTTCGGACATCCCGTTTGTCTCTGGGTGATACACGATACTAAATTTAAGTTGGGTTTTGAACGACTCTTGGAAACTAGTCCAAAATCATCCTGTAAACACTGATCCTCTATTATATATAATCCTCTTAGGCATGCCATGTATCCTCACAATCTCACTGATGAAAACATGATCTATGTTAGGTGCCTGATACATCGTACGCATAGGAATAAAATGATAACTCTTCGTCAGAGTGTCGACTACCACAAAAATCGAGTTGTGTTGCATTGTAGCCAGTGACAATCCAACAATGAAATCCATCAAAATGACCTCCCATTTCAATTCTGGAATTGTGTGTGGCTGTAGTAATCCTGTCGGATGACTATGTTCAACCTTCACCTGCTGACATTCTAGACATGTTTCCATGTAGCTGACTATGTCTTCCTTCATTCCTTTCTGGAAGAATAAGGGTTTAAGGTCTTCCCTCATCTTCGTGACACCCGGGTGAGCCATGTACACTACTCTGTGAGCCTTGTTTAGGATCAAAATCATCAACTCGTCATTGGGTGGTACATAAATTCGACTTTTAAATATCAATAATATGTTGTTGTCCATAGTAAATCTTTCAAATTTTGGTAACATCATTTTGTTTTGTATGGTAAAATCCTTTACCTCTTTGTACCATACATCCTAGTGTTGTAAAGTTAGAATATTTTCACGTATATTCATCTGAAGAGGCATCACCAAAAATATGTGAGGTCTCTGAGTCAATGCATCAGACACTCTATTCATTGTTCAATTTATGTAAGTAATCTCTAAATTTTACTTGCTGAGTAATTTCGACCAACACCGTTGCCACGCGTTCAAGTCGCTTTGTGTAAATATGTGTTGTAGTCCACTGTGGCCCATTTTTAGTTCAATTTTTTGTGAAATAAGGTAGTGTCTCTAAACTCTGAAGGCATAAAAAATGGTTAACTCCAAATCGTGCATTGAATAGTTCTCCTCATGCCTTCTCAACTTTCTCGAGATGTAAGTGATCACTCAATTGTCTTGCATCAAGACTCTGCCTAGGACTTCCTTGGATGCGTCAGTGCACACCAAGAAGTCTGCATCCATGTTAGGGACCTTTAGTATTGGTGTTGTCGTGTAAAACTCTTTGAGCCTCCAAAATTCCTCCCAGCATTTCTCGGTCCAAATAAAGTTATTGTTCTTCTTTTGCAATTCCATAATCAGATATTCTATCTTGGAAAAATCCTCGACGAATCGTCGATAGTATCCTGCTATATTGATGAAGATACACACTTTTGGGACATTTGTCATCACAGGACATTCCATAATATCCTTGACCTTTGCTATATCCATAGTGATACCTTCACCTGAGATGACATTCCCTAAGTAGTGAATCTTCGATTGGTAAAACGAGCCTTTAGATAATTTCCCATACAATTTGTTCTCTCGCAGAAACTGTAGTACCAAGCCCAATTGCTTGTCATGCTCCTCCAATGTCCGAGAGTACATCAAAATATCATCAATGAATAATTCGACGAACTTTTCCAAGTATTCACAGAACACCTTCTTCATCAAACTCATAAAAACCCCACGGGCATTTGTCAGTCCAAAATGTAAAAAAATAAACTCGTAATGTCCAAACTTTGTCCTAAAGGAAGTCTTAGGGATGTTGTCCTCCTTGATCTGTAATTGGTGATAACCTGATCTCAATTCGATATTTTAAAATACTGTCACACCCTTCATCTGATCAAATAGATCATCAATCCTTTGCAATGAATATTGATTCGTGATTGTTGCCTTGTTCAATTGACGATAGTCAATGCAGAGTCTGCACGACCCATACTTCCTTCATATGAAAATAACAGGCACACCCCATGGTGAAACACATGGACATATAATTCCTAGGTCCATCAACTCCTTTAGTTGCATTTTCAACTCCTGTGAACTCTGGGGTCGACATCCGATAAGGCGTTCTTGTTATTGGTTCAGTACCCGATTTTAGGTCTATGGTAAAATTCCAATTCCCTCTCTGGAGACATCCCAGGTAACTCCTAAGGGAAGAGGTCCATAAAATCTCTCACGATCGGAAGGCTTTCTAGACCTTCTGCTACTCCCTTATCATTTAAATCAATTATCACATAAAACTCACATCCCTTGCACATGTTATTTCGTAGCTGCAACGAAGAGATAATCCTGAGGGAAACTCACTGGTTCGGACTTACAATCACACATCTTTTTCCCTCATCATCTACCAAGCTCAATCGTTTCATCCTACAGTTGAGTATCGCCTCATGAAATTACAACTAGTCCATACCGATCATGACGTCATAAGATCCTAATATCATGACATACAGGTTTTCCCTGGTGAAAATCTCTCCCAGTTTAAGGCTACGGCCCGTAACCTCCCCTCAAAACTTTTGTTTGGTATCCCAAGCCATTTCTACCCAACTAAACTCGTCTTGTTTGACAAACTTTACCTTAATTCTTTTTTTTTTAACGCTGCACCAGAAATAAATATTTTGGTAGCACCTGGATCTATCAAAATGCTAAGCATATAGTCAACGACTGTAAGGAGTCCACTACTGAGGCATTTCTCACTGAGGTGTAGTGAAAGTAGATCTTCTCTGGAAACCATAATATCTTGGTGAATGTCTAGCTAGTGTCTGACGATGTTGTGCACCAGATGACACCTACCCTGTTGGTCTCACTGGAGTCTTTCTCCGAAACCCCACTGATAAGCTCCTCCTTTGTTGTGAGGCCCTTCTAGACAACATCATGCAAGGTTTGAGGCATCAGAATCCTAACCTTTGCATGAAGGCTGACATTAAGGCCAAACACGAACCTGTTGACCTTAACTTTCTCATTATTCAGGTGTGGATCATACTGAAGTAAATCTAAGAAATGGGCCTCATACTCGGGCACCATACGATCGCCCTATCTCAAGGCATTGAACTCGGTGAGATGAAGCTCAATGAATTCCTCTCACAGATACCTCTCTTGGAACCGTTCCTCGAACAGTTCCCATGACATGTCTTCGACTGCCATGTTCAATTGTGGAAGGAACATCTTCCACCATAGAATATCGCTCCCCTTTGAGTTGAAATACCACCATATAGACCTTCATGGTGGAGGTCATAATCACGAAGCATGAAGAACATTTACTCTCTCTCCATCCATTCCTTGATGGATGAGTTGTCCGCGACACTCGTGGATATGAGAACTTATCTTTCTCTAGCTCTTGGTGAAGCTAATGGTACTAGATGGGGCACACGGTGGACCTACAGGGGTACAGGTGCCCTGGCCTCATCTCAGTATAGATGGTGAATCAAGGCCTCTGACATTCCCTGGAAGGGCCTTGTCATACCATCATCATCCCTTACAACAATTGAATCCATCCCAAGGACTTTTTCTTCCCCCTTGGTGGTTAGACTCTGAGGGCACGGGTACTTCAAAAGCGTCCCGCCTCCTTCCACGACACCACATTATGAACCTTTGTGGCTTCCTCTAGTCGATATCACTGCATAGACACGTTAAAGTTTTAATTAGCATTAGGTTATTACTGAAGGGTTTACTATAGTGGAAAGCAAGGTGATCCATAGTCACAGGGTTGAACCCGATATGATACCATATTTAATGACCCCTGTCATTACGTCTACATGGGATGCAAAGCAAGAGAAAAATATTTTTTTGTTTTAAGCAGGAAGGAAAAAATGACAACAATTAATGAACACAACTTGACGACAAACACAATGCACACAAATCAGGAAACATACAACAACGAACCAACATACTGGCACCTCATGCAACTGGACGAAACATGCAATAATCAAATAGACAAATAAAACACTAAGATATGGGACCACATCAATATCAACCAAACGTAACCAACATCAAATGACACACGTAACTTGAACCTTCACGAAAAGCGAGGAACAAGCACAAACAAGAGTTACAACACAAGAACCAACATAAATTACAATGAACATAACTCCCACATCGGGAAGCACATGACTCTAGCTAGGTTATCCTTCAATTCTATCAATTAGGGCACTCAATGTTCCCCTTATTAGGAATCATGCCATGAAAAAGTGATGGGCGTGACAATAACCAAGGTGCAACACAACGTATCTAGACCAATAACCCAAGAAAACTCCAACACGCTAGGAGACCAATATAACTATTAAAAAATACAAGAAGACTATACCCAAGCACCCAATCAACAAGACAACAATACACAAGGTGCAATCATTCAATATTTAAATTGTGCAACTAGCCGAAGGATTTCTTGTATTTTTAGGAGGTACTTTTTTTCAATGAAGTCTCCCACACTGTAAAATGGAATTAATCTGAATAATATATATATAATTCACGTGCATGGATATCCTATTTTAATTATCATATAGCAGACATGTTATTAAAGAGATAGCTTAATCATATGTGATATAATAAATTAAAGAACTGATAAAGAAAATAAAGCATTGATTTAAAGAACTGATACAAGCATATATGAACCTCAATAAAGAAACTTGAGTGCAAGAGGGTGAAGAAAACTTACTTCCCCATAAATTACTTAAAGACAACGATTTAATCAAGAAATTTCTTTTGAAAGACGAGACAAATTCTTTCAATGAAGATAATGTTGACTAAAAGGAATATGAGCATCCATTATCGTAAAAATAAAAGTAAATATAAATTTCATGGATTCACCTCACGAGAATATGTATATAATAAAGTAGATCAAGGTCATAGATTCGAATATGATTAATTATCTTAGCATTTTAATATCAGGTTTTAACATCAATTAATGATGGAACAGATGTCTATCCTTACTATTAATTATATACAGTCTGTCCTCCAGTACCTATGACTCATTCAAGAATAAATTTCATGTTTCTTAAATCTGCACTTGCAGTGGTCATGCAAAAACCTAGTTTCCTTGGTTGTAGAAATAAGTAACAGATTTCCATCCGCATCGATCCCGCACTATCATAGTGTAATGGCGATTTAGTAACAAGGAGAATATTCAGTTATGATTTCGTGGGAAACTAATCTTCATGGGAATCCTAGAAATATCAAAAGGTCCTCTATCTTCTAATCGATTTTTAGGCAGTTAATAAAAAGGAATCGCTACTCCATTTTCTTCTAAATGAAATCACATAAACTATTAAATGTTATTGATATGAAGGAGTTGATTAACATTGACAAGATATACATCAAACAACCAAGGATAGGGTAAATGACGTGTGCTCTGCAACCAGGTCTAGGGTTTCAGGGTTTCATCCGCATTGCCACAATTCTATCCCCGCTGGGGCTCATGACTCTGAAGGAAGGAGGGTTGAATGGCGCCTCCTACAGCCAGGCCACTGCGAATGGAATCTCCGGAGAAGGTTTCAAACGACCGACCTTTGAGCCTCCACCAGATCTGCGTGCAAAACTCCTGACAGAAAGAACTTTCAAGGACCGGGAGATGGATATCAATCCAGAGAACGCGGCCATACCTGCTACAATGTCGACTCCATGGATTCTTGGAAAATGCATTCCACAAGCGTCACAAGCCCCGAAATACATCATCAAATCACCGCGCATAGAAGAGAAAAAGCAATACATGAGAGACCATTCCCTAGTGGGAAAATTCCTAGGGATGTGGCCTTCAGAGTGGGATGTAATCAAATGGATACAATATTGGTGGAAGCCAAAAGGATAGTATGAACTACAACTGGGTTCCAAGGGCTTCTTCACAATCACATTGCACAATATCGAGGACCGCAATCGCATTTTTGATGGCAGGCCTTATTTATATAACTCAGCAGGACTCTTCTTAAGATTCTGGACTGAGAAGTTCAGCCCTGAAAAGGAATATTTTGCCCATGCACCAGTATGGATCAGACTGTACTCTCTCCCCTAGGAATTCTGTCTAGAAGAGGTCTTAGCTGGTATAGGAAATACCATTGGAATATATGTTAAGTCTTCAGAAGACACCAAGAAGAGGTGATACACCTCTTATGTGCACATCTGAGTCTACCTGAACATACATAAATCGCTGTCAGGATCAATAATTCTCGAATACCATGACGAGGATTGGACCCAAACCATTGATTATGAACACATTCCGTTCAGGTGCAGGAAATGCCATGAACACGGTCATATTTTCAGAGAGTGCCCCCTCAATGCGGCTCACAAAGAAGGGAACCCAGAAGGTGGAAAAGACAAGGACGACTTTGCTCAACCAGCGGGGAAAAGAAGACAAGTAGGACGAAAGTAGCCAACCCAAGTAATTAAAGATCGCTCCACTAGTAATAAATATGCAATATTACAAGATCAACCAGAGAACCCCTCAACCCTCATAAATCCCAGTGAACTCCATGCGGATAATCCTCCCCAATCTTTGAGCCAAGTGGAAGAATGACCATCACAGGGGAAGGAATCATATCACCCCCCCCTAGACACGGCCGAGGATCAGCAAGATTTTATGGAGATAGATGATGGTGACGCTGAAATGGAGCTAGAAGAGCAAGAATTAGTTGGGGTGGACATGGAGCACCTCGAACATGCCTACAGGCATCAGAAACTGTACACCATACCTAGGGATCAATTACGGAAGGTGAATAAGGTCTTTCTCAATTCCTCCACTGGTTCCACAACTCGATTGAGCAAGGGCCTAGGAATACAGAGAAGACAATCAAAAAATCAGAACAAAACTTAGAAAGATGAAAAGAAAAGAGGAAGGAAGTCTACCAATAAGCTTATACAAGAAATAGGCCATTTAATGGTAAATTCAGGGCAAATCCACCTCATCTCGGACAACTTTCCTCCTCTCTCCACCCCCCCATCATCATGAAGATTATCTCCTGGAATATCAGAAGCCTCAATGGACGTAGCAAGAAAAAAATGCTACGAGATCTGATCTTTGCAGAAACACCAGACATAGTATTACTACAGGAAACAAATTGCACAACCGAAGACATTGATAGGCTACTCCCCTACTGTTGGAAGCAAGGTGAAGCAATCTCAACCGCAGCAACAGGCATAGATGGAGGTTTGGATATCCTCTGGAACCCCAACTCATTGTTGATGGAGAATTTTATCACTACCAAATGGTCCAACATTGTCGATTATAGGCTTATAGGCTCTAACAAGCCTGGACACCTGACTATTGTCTATGGCCCAGCCAACCCAAGGGATAAGCAAGCCTTCCTCAGGAACTTGGAATACCTATCCAACTTGACCAGGTACAATCGTTGGACTATTAGGGGGGATTACAATTTCATTCACAGTCTAGAGGAAAAAAAAGGGGGATCAAGATGCCTGGATCAAGATTCCACTGACTTCAACAGCCTCATAGATAAAATCAACCTCATCGACCTGGAAGATATCAATGGAATTTTTACCTGGACAAATAGAAGAACCAGATCACACCAAATCTCCTACAAACTCGATCGCTTCCTCATCTCTGACTCCCTTATGCTGGAGGGAACAACCCTGGAAGCGACTATTCTGAATATCCCTGGCTCAGATCACTGGCCCATTCAACTATTGATGGATGTGCCAACAACACCAGGGAAAAAAACTTTCTGGTTTGAATAGTTTTGGCTCAACCATCCATATTTCCAAGCAAAGATCCAGGATTGGTGGAGGGAGGCAGAGGTCCCCTGTGGCTCCAAGATGTATAGATTCTAGAAAAAGTTAAAAAACCTCAAACAAATTCTCAAATTTTGGAACAAGCAAACCTTTGGCAATATATTCGACTCCCAAAAGCAGTTGTCAGAACAAATGAAGGAGATTCAAAATCAGATCGTGCTGCAAGGGTTAACGGATGAGCTTAAATCCCAGGAAGAAATAGTAAATCAACAGATGGAGGCCAGAAAAGGACAAAAAGAGATTTTATGGAAATAGAAATCACGCATCCAATGACTCAAGGAGGGGGACCGAAATACCAAATTCTTCCATATATCCATCATTCATCGTCGTCACACTAATAGAATCATGCACCTAATCTCCACCAATTGTGAGGCCATTCATTCCCATGAAGACCTAGAGACAACACTGATAGACTATTACAAAGATCTCCTCACGGAACCTTTCCCAGACAGATCAGAAGCCATAGCTAAGGTCACGCAGCATGTACCCTCCCTCGTCACCAAGGAGAAAAACTCAGCTCTGCTCCGGCCTATTACAATCGAGGAGGTGGATCAAGCACTTCAGGACACCACAAGATGCAAGGCACCTGGCCCCGATGGCTTCACCAGTGACTTTTTCCACCATTTTTGGTCGATGATTAGGGTAGAGGTATGGGAAATTATTGAAGACTCCCAATCCACATGACAAGTGCTTCAAGCTCTCAATGCGACTTTCCTCACTGTCATCCCCAAAGAGGGGTAGGCTCACCATACCAAGTAGTTCAGACCCATAGCCCTCTGCAACATCATCTATAAACTTCTAACAAAGGTGATCGCCCGAAGGCTCAAGCCCATCCTACTAACTATCATCTCTCTGGAATAATCGGGCTATGTGGAGGGCAGACAAATCCTGGACAACGTCATCCTAGCTCATGAGGTGATCCACTCTTTGCAGAAAACTAGAATGCCAGGTATGCTCCTTAAATCAGATCTTTCTAAATCCTTTGATAAGATAAGTTGGGACTACATGCGGGAAATGCTCCTTGCCTTTGGCTTTGATAAAGTCTGGGTGACTTGGATTTTGAACCTAACCTCCTCATATTTTTTCTCCATCCTTATCAATGGTGTTCCCTCTCGCCCCTTCTCCCCTTCTAGAGGAATTAGACAGGGAGACCCTCTCTCCCCGCTCCTCTTTATTATTATGGCCGAAGGTCTTAGTCGATATATTCACGCAGATGTTGCAAACAACTTATTGGCAGGCCTACCTTTGCATGGCATCTCCCCCCCTATCTCGCATAGCCAATTTGTGGATGACACGCTCCTGATGGGAAACCCAACTGTGCGTGAAGAAAACTCCATCCTCTTGATCCTCCAAACCTTCTCTAAAGCCTCAGGTTTGGACTGCAACAAAGACAAATCCCAAATCTTTTTCTTTAATACGCCCCCCCCGATTCAGCGCCATATCTATGACATCTTAGGTTTCCACATAAGCTCCCTTCCGTCAAAATACCTTGGCATCCCCCTGATTGATAATGCCCTCCGAAACTCCTCTTGGGAACATCTCCTCTCCTCTTTTACTAGGAATCTTTCTTCCTGGACCCTTAGAGTTCTAAACCTTCCAAGTCATCTCATTCTCCTCCGAGCCGTTGTCCGAGCCCTTCCCACCTACATCTTCTCGGCGATGGCTGCTCCAAAGTTTGTCCTCACATCCATTAAAATCTTACAAAGGAACTTCCTATGGAAAGGCCTCAATACAAGGAAGAAAATAGCGCTAATCATCTAGGACAAACTTTGTCAACCCAAAGCGCAAGGAGGCCTTGGATTACGGGACCCCTCCATCATGAATAAAGTCCTAAGCACCAAAATATGGTGGTGATGGCTTAAGAATCCTAAGGACCTCTGGGAAAGGCTATGGAGGAAGAAATATGTACCAGAGTTGGCGGAAAAAAACCTAATACATTGGAATGGAGACATCCCAGGGTCTTTAATATGGGCAACAACTAAGCAGAATAGATATCTAGTCACCCACCACGCTTTTTGGGAAATCAGAAATGGGAAAACAACCCTCTTCTGGAAAGATTCCTGGCAGCAATGGCCAATTTTGGACCATGAGGACTGGGTTGAGCGTATCAGCACCCAAGCCACACATGTGGGTCTGACAAAAGTAGTTGATTACTAGCAAGATAATCCTCCAGAAGACACCTGGCGACACTGGCACCTTAATAGGAAACGCATGAACCTGGACATGCACGTGGATCTGAGACCCTAGAAGAATGAAATGTGCAAAAGGAAAATCCCCAAGCTCATGAGAGAGGATATCCTTTGATGGGGATATCGACCATGGGGAACCTACAGCATAAGAGAATCCTATCACATCAAAACTCAATCGAACCCGACACCTACACGGGAAGTTTGGAGCAAAATCTGGGACCTCAAACATTGGCCTAAAATCACCCGCTTCCTCTAGCTCATCATCCATTCAAGCATTCTAACCTAGGATAATATCTCAAAAAGAGGTTTTGTGGGGCCTTCTATATGTATTCTTTGTGGTGAGGCAGACGAAACCATGAATCACCTTCTCAATTCCTACCCGTACACTGCTCAAATATGGTACCAAAGTGTGCTCATTATGCGCACCTTGAACCGTGAAAGAGACAACATCATCGACACTATTACGAACTGGAGGGACCAAGTATTCCAATCTCCCCTCCTAAATCGAATTTGGCAATTACTTCCCGGATTCATTCTCTAGAAAGTATGGAAGTAAAGAAATAGAAGGCTTTTCAGGAATGTTACCCTTTCGTGGCAACATTGTTGGAACCGTTGTCGCCTCAATATTCTGGAAACTCTCAACCTCCAGCTTTGGAATGAAAAAGACTTGATCAACAATCCCTCAGAACTCTTGATACTTCAGCACTGGAAGCCCTTCCCAACTTCTAACCCACCTTCCCCACTTCTCCCCCCCTCCCAGTAGCCCCTCCTCTTGGTCCAACCCTCCGGTCGATTTCATCAAACTCAACTTTGACGGAGCCTCTAAAGGCAATCCAGGAGCAGCAGGTTATGGAGTCGTTTTCCGCAATCACCATGGACACATTATTCTCATTAATGCAGGCTCCCTTGGTCATACCATGAACAATGCGACAGAACTTTGGGGACTTATTAGGGGACTGCAATTATCCCTTGAACACAACTTCACCAAGTTGATTGTAGAGGGAGACTCTCAAATCATCATCAATCTCTTTAGTAGTCTTTTAAATGGAGCGAACCCAGAAAGAATATCACCCAGTTGGAGACTCTCACATGGGCTAAAGACTATTACAGATTTACTGCAACCCAATCAGGCTGTTACACCTGCTCATATCAAGAGGAGTGTGAATCAAGTAGCGTATGAACTGGCTAATCTGGGGACCAACTAGGATGGACTAGAACTCCTTTGCAAAACGTCCCTTAATCCTAATCACCCTATCCTCGATCAATGTATCCGCAAAGTTGGGGAAGTGGAAAACCCCCCAGATGGGGTGTTAGTGCAGACCACATGGCGCACAGAGGGAGAGCAGATGATCCAGCAAAGCAGAGCGCCATGTGACCATCTCGTGCCGACCACCGCCGACTCTACGCTACATTAACTAGCTTTCACGTCGTTTGTAGAAGAATTAATTTTGTTTCACCCGACCTCCATTACGCATTGTTCTATGGCTTCTCCGTCTTCTTCTTCTCCTCTCCCCCTCTCGAGGACCGACTCCCACATTCCTCCACTTCCCTGGCCTGGTTATGCTTGGACTTTCATGGTTCTCACATGGTCCCGACCATCTCCAGGCTCTCCACATTTTCCTGGAACACCAAATCCTTTCTGTATTCAAATCATGCCATGTCAATGAGGATGGCTGCGAAGGGGTTCTCCTTGGCATCCTCCTCAGCCCCGAGCTTCTGTTTCTCCCCCTGGTTCACCTTCAACACTTTCCTTGCCGCTTCTACTGCCTGAGTTAGCACCTCTCGCTTCCTCCACCTCGCATGTCTCCCGGTTTGATTGCTTAGCCATAATTGAAAGCTTTTCAGGCTCTTCTTTGTGCCACCTTGCCGCTCCATCGACCTACAGAAACTTCAATCCTTCCCATGCACCGGTTACTGGTTCCTCAGAGTTGCCCATGGGGAATCCACCTCCTGTTGGAGCCGCCCGAAACAACATGTTCGCATCTACCGACTCCAGGCCTGATTTGCAGCTGAAAGAGAGTTTCACTATCCTCTATGATCTGGTCTTCAAACTCCATCAAAGAATGGAGGACCTCCAATTTTGAATGCAGCTTATGGACAGAAGGATCTCGACCCTCCTTCAAATCCTATATACCTTCGAATACGCCTCTCCCTCCAACCCAGCAGGAACGGCTTCAATAGGGGCACCCTCCTCAGAAGGCGACGACAGAAATGTTAGGACGCAGAGTGTAGCAGAGTTCGTTGCAAAGCAGGTCCAGCATGAGGACATGGAAGTGGTGATAGCCACAGGCTATCATGTGCACACTCCGACTGGAGACGCCCTGCCAGCTGCCAATAGGGACGAGTGCACCATGGACGATGACATGCATTTGAACAGCAAAGGGACACTTGTTGACTAGGAGCTATGGCATGCGGCTGTCCTTGCCACCTGGCCAGGTTACTTGCCAAGTGTATAACCCCTCAAGGGATCTTTTCTTTTAATAGTTTCTCCTTTTAGTTACAATTTAGTGAGCTTAGCTTTTTTCTTTAAAACTGTTAGGTTCTTAGATGCTAAACCAACCCAGCTGGCTGAACTGGTTTCTCATTTTTGGGGCAGTTCAGTAACTACAGTCCGGTTGTTATCAAGTTTTTGTAACTCTGGTCTGGTTTTTTGACGGTCCTTATATATAAAACCTCTTACTTATAAAAAAAACCATTGACAAGATATACTTTGAGAACCATTTTTTTTGGGAGAGAAGAAATATTTTAACAATCCCGGTAATAGTAAGAAATGGGAAAAAGTGCACAATACAAGGTAATCTTCTTTTTAAATAAAAAACAACGGTTTGTATCCATGAATCTAATGAATACAAAGTCATTCTAGACAATCTTTCCGAGAAACCATAAATAAATATGTATCAGGTCTAAGAAAGTCATAATGTGCAGTGAATATAGATTCAATTTCAACTCTCAGGGTTGACTAACTTTGTGTGCGAGAATCAGGTCTAAACCTTAATGTAATATGTGGCAAGAGAGAGTGTCAATCAAGCGCAATCATCCATTTTCATATTTCACTGAATACAATAATAAAAAAACACGAGGTGAAGAAAAATTATGACAATAGAGGTATCAATAACCAAGACGAACAATAATTCCATAAGATCCATTCCTCCAATCCATTTGCATTGGTTACATAGAAATTTCCGAGACAATTCTTCACATATTTAAGACTGAAATTGAATTTAACGATTTTAAAAATTTTAGTTGATTTCCTCTCCTACAATATTTTGAGATAGATCAAGAACATAATTATTATCGCATCATCCAAGGAAAATTTCCATACATGTTTAATATACAATTAACTATTAATACACAATATAAAACTACAAATTAAATACCCAATAATGAAATAATCGGAGATTAAAACTGATTTAATGAAAATACACAATAATGAAAATACTCAAATCACAGGCAGTGGATTCCATCAATAAAAACATAGAGGAAAGACAGTTCGGATCCCCAGGAATTTACAAAAATCAAAAATATTTTACCATTAAAAAACGTACGGATTTTACCATTCAAACGTAGAGATTTTACCATTAAAAAACGCAACGATTTTATCGTTAAAAAAACTGCAAAGATGTATCATTCAAGCGCAGATATTTATCATTCAATAAAATGCACTGATAAAATTATGGAAAGGATGTAGGGATTACGCATAAAATAAAAACGCAGAGATGAGAGATTGATCATAAGAGAAAAATAGAGAGGTAAGTAAGGGATAAATAATTGTGTGAAAAGTTATCCTTCACTTATTATCCATGGACAAGAAAGAAGGGTTATTTGAATCTCATTCTTAAACATCGAAGTGAGGACAGTCGATTAGGCTCCTGGCCGACTTCTCAGGCACAAATTAATAAGTTAAAGGATAAGGGACAAAAGGTACAAACTCAATTTTTCTTTTTATTAAATCAATAAAAGAAAACACCGAGAAGTCAATCGAATCATAGTTTGGGGTCACCATGGACTCATCCAGACAATTTGCTAAAAGATAAAATGAAATCTCTGGATAGTGTTATGCTAATTAAACATAAACTTTAACACAATAGAAGTACATTAATGAAGGCGCATGAACAATATTAAAATAGCATTCAATACAAATATACACATGCGTACCATATCCAAATGTGAAATCTCGCGCACACTGCATCCAGCTCACACATTCCAACCGATGTGACCTCACGAGTACCTCCTAGCTAATGCTAGGTTTACTCTTCTTCCCCCTAATCCCCCCGATCCGCAAAGGGGACACACACACAATACTAGATAATGTTAGCACCCATCGTGCCTCACAAGTTCGAGCTACCACTCGTTACTCGATCTGGGTATCCCAACTCCCACAAGAGAAAGTATAGTGAAGATGAAATTTCAACAACATAACGTTATGCAAACCAGATGTGTCATATTCCTCCTCACCATATATTTTATAGAGTTTTCAAGTAATTAGTTTCCCAAGTTCTCGTTAAATTCCTTTTTCATTTAATTAATTTTGAAAAAACTCCCTCATACACATGTCGCTCGATCCCCTAGTTGCACCAGAAAATCAATTTTATTAATTAGTTAAATATTCCTATTTTCCTCACCCACCTAAAAGAATTCCTGTAAACACTCCTCGGTGTCCCATTATTCCCTTACAATTCTTAAATGACTTACACCTAACTTAATTCCTAGTTGAGTTCATAAATAGAAAGTCTCAAGGCTAGATAACTTACTAAGTTAGTGAATTGAAACTTTATAAAAACAATCTTAGTGAATTAAAATTTTATAAAACAACCCTAGTGAATTAAAATTTCCACTTTAATCTGGTTATATGTCTAACTAGTTGTTTTTTTTTGTTCTAAGGTTCTACTAAGAACTAGGTTTTTAATTCACTAGGCTTGATGACATTTCTGAAGGGAAAAATTAGTCATTAAACATTACTTATCACATCATTCATTTTAAGGCCGACTAGGTTTATTCACTTAGTAGTTAAAATCATGACGTGCCTTTCAGGAGGCACTATGTGCTCCAAGTGTTCCACTCACCTCTTTCCATTTTACTTGGGTGACGTTCCCTTCAATACGCACTACGTGCTCCAAGGGTGCCACTCGCCTCTTTCCATTTTCCTTGCGCGACGTGCCCTTCAAGATGCACGATGTGCTCCAACAGTGCCACTCGCCTCTTGAATGAATTTGGTAGATGTCAAACACCTGGAGTCAATACTCCACTAGGTGATCTTGTGGGATACTAAATGCCTCTAAGGAATAAGGCCCCTGCCTTATTGCACGCCCCTTAGAATCATCGTGAGCAATTGTCACAGTCTTCCCTCATGGCATCGTGGGTCTTCTCGAGCTAGGTAATTGTTAACCTACAGTTCGAGCCACGGCGGGAGTGGTATTAGGTTATGTCATGGTTTTTTCCACACCTCTCCCTCAATGTCTCTGGTTGTCGTGCATGATCCCTCTACTCCAAATTTGATTCTGGTCGGCAAGTTATGGTCATCCTTCATCCATCAACAAATCATGTCAACAATAATAATCAATCATCATAACATCTAATAATATGTACATATGTCACATCAACAACATTCAAACCCTCACAGTCCACCCCTTGACTCGATCTGGAGTCCAAGGGGTTTCATCGATGCCTCTGCATCCTCAATGTCCAGAGTCCTACACACTCAATAGAACCTAGTCAATAACACATGTCGATGTAAATATAACAAAAATGACATAACATTAAAAACATAGTTACCAACTTAACGAGAACTCTACAAAGCACTCGTTTTTTGGGGGGTCAAGTTTTTTACCCTGTTTTTAAAAATGGTGTCACCGGTAGCACCCCCCTTCCATTTTT
>SNQJ01S0037774.1:2906-14851 GCA_010110895.2 Picea sitchensis
CCAAATACCTTTATCAATCTTGCAGTCCAAAACCCATGACTAGGGTTGACATCAATGACAACAACCACTTTTCCAACACAACTGAACCAAATGGTAGCACAAAATTCAGTACTCGAGAGGGACAACAACGAGTTGAAATCCTGTGTTCAATCAAACACACACAGAGATAACAAGAGAATTAAGTGGTCTAGTAATGTGATCATTAAAAATTCAACAAAATTCAACACCATTATAAATTTAGACCTATCTAATGCCTCTCTGTCAAATTTTTGAAATGGTAAATAATCGTTTTCTTTTTTTGATTTGATTATGTTTGAGAAATAATAGTTAGATTCACTTTTGATTTTATTTTTATTTTGAGACTAGCTACAAAATCGAAAGATTCTTTAGCTAGTCTGTTTAAATTATTTGTTTGCATTACTATCTAAATTTTGATTTTGTTTTATTATTTCAGGTAAACAACATATTATGGTGCCATGCTAAAGGAAAAAAGTCATGGGATGAGCGTTATTAGACTAGTATTTTCCTATTTAAAAAAATGTCATTAATATAAATATTTTTGATTTAAAGACTCCAACAGGAGTATCTTTCTGTTACTCTATTTTGTAAAACAAACTTATTTTCAAAGATCTTCCTCTATCTTGCATGATAGGAGGTAAAATATCAAAGACATGTTTAAATAGATATGTTTCCTGGTGTTAGAGGCATGTTTTTCTGGACCATAGAATGGACATATATTTTTGAAATTATATGAGAAAGAAGTTTTCTAGTTGGCTTTAGACCTGAGTAAATTGTGCAGTGTATTCTTCATTGTCTTCTCATGTATTTTCCTTATATGAAATGTTATCACTCTTGAGTTAGCTTTAGTCTTTTATTCACGTGATATTTTATATCATGGTTTTTCTTTATGCTGTCATTATTTGTTGGTCTAGTTTATGCCTGTGATTAATCAACTATCTCAGTATTTTGAATTTATGTCTGATACTAAATAGTTGATAACACCTTTACCGAGGTTTGAGATTTCTTTCATCCTCAGTTATTGGATATCTTAAGGTTATAGGATATATAATTATTTATCTTTCTGTCGTCATAAAAATTGCTTCAGAATATGAAACACTTCCTTGAATTTCTTCAGGAAGTATTATGATTGTTTCTGTCATAGGTTTCCACTTTGCACAAGACAAACATGAGATCACACAAATGCAAAGAGATGAACTTAGTTTATTTTTGCTGATCAGTTAGAAGTTAGTAAATGTATTGTTGTTTTTATTTAAAGTTGTTTATATATGAATGAATAGTGATTGCATTATTTAAGACATTAGTTAGCTTTGTTTATTTATGTCGTTACAATCATATCTATCTGGTGTTTATTTTTTTGATATCTAGAGCATTAGTATAATATTTGTTCATACTTAATCTTGTTTAGAAAATTTATCTCAAATAATTGCTTTCTTAAGATTTTATTTAAACCTTGTAAACTGTATATAATCATTGTACATTAACACTCTTAGCTGAACATTTGTAATTAGTGTGTCGATTGTTAGAATAGTATCTTTAGTCATTTTATTTCTTTTAGTTGTTTTTAGGACCCTAGTTGTCTAACAGAGCCATAAAACCTATTAGGTTAGATCATACCAAATGGATTGGGTTAATTAGACAACCCCGACCCAGATATATCCTTCCCGTTGACTATGTGTCATAAACACCCATCAACAAATGGCACTAGAAGGAGGGCTTGGAATTCATTGATGCCACGTGGAGGTCGTAAGACTCCCCCAAACAATCGTTCTCCTGTCATGACATGTATTCACTCAGACACTAACGTTACACTTGACCCAGATACTACCTCAAACACTACCCCTAACATTCCATTCGAACCAGTGACACCAGTCCCTTAAGGGATTGATGTTCAAGAAATTGTCTGCCAGTCGATCATAAGAACTTAGAGTGCTTTATCCCGTATTAGACAACCTGGTAGACAACTTAATAAACCCCTTGATTTCACAAATATTCAAGAACAACCTCAAGACACTGGTCTACCTAAAAACCTTTTAGGTGGTAATATTACCAATCCTACTGAAGCACTTATCCTTAGTGCTAGAGGATTTGGTATCCCACCATCCCCACCTGGTTCTTCTCCACCTTCTTCAGGAGAGGAATCCTCAGACGAAGGTAGATCTTCATCTGAACCATATCAAACTTAAAATCCACCAACTCCCATGGAAAACCAAAATAGTCCTGCCATACCTTGGCTCTATAAAGATGCCGTGGCAGTACTTGGACCCCAACACCCATTGCCCAAACATCCATAGAAATGGGTGCCCAAATTTGATCCAGATTCGAAGCAATTAGATGAGGATCACATCAAGAAATTTATGTTATTTGTTAGACTTTGGAGTGTTGAACACAAATATGTCATGTCCAGGTTATTCCCTTACACTTTTGAGGGAAATGCCTCAAACTGGTATTTTTCACAACAACCTCAGACCATTGTCTCTTGGGACAAGTTTGAAACCTATTTTCTAGAAAAATTCGGAGATGAAAAATCTCCAGAAGTCTTGGTAATGGAACTCTCTAGTTTGAAAATGAACCCTAAGGAAAATGTTAAGGACTTCAACCAGAGATTCCTAATGCTAAAAGAAAAAATCCCTGTAGATTCAATGCCAATAGAAAAATTAACTGTTGCATACTATACTAAGGCCCTGCATAACAACATAGCCATATGGGTTAAAGGTCCAAAAATAATACATTATTAGAAGCCTTTGAGGAGGCAGTCCTGATTCAGAAAGACATTCTGATCTTAAAAGATAGTCTTAGTAGTGAGGCTGAAACAAGTTCATCTTCTAAAAAGAAAATATAAATTCTCACCAGGCCTCCTCAAACCAAAAGTCAATAAGAGACATTACACTTGGAGAGTTTGTAGAAATCTTTCCAAAAATTATCCAATCAAGTCATAGAATTGAAAATATTCATTGAGGAGGCATCTACAAGTAAAGGAGGTTTCATACCCCCTTTCAGAAAACCTTTTCCTCCAAACCGACCAAACCCAACCATAGAAGGTCTAAACTTCAAAGGTCTACAGTATGATTTGCAAACAATATTGGAAGCAAACAATAAATCGGTTTATTCTCCCCCTAAAAATCATGATGATACAGGTGAGGAAGAGACACCTGATGAGGAGGACTCATCTCCTCCCATTTTCAGTCATTTTTCAGAGAACATCTTTCAAGAAAACTTTGAAACTATCCATCCCTATAACACTCGAAGTAAAACACAAAACAAACCTTCACCCGAAATAAGTAAAAATGCGGTTTCAAAAAAACCAAAGCAAACTGAAACAAGACAAAACTTTGCTGCCCCAGTTTTGGAGTATGATTTGGTTGAAGATCTTAAAAAAATAAGGGCAAATATTTCATTTTTTGAATTACTAAAATTTCCACTTATCCTACAAAAAATGCTCCAAAGTATTGCTGAAAATAATAAAAAGAATGATTTTATCAGAAAGAAATTAGCAGAAAGTGACTCAAACAAAGATAAAGATGTCCTAGGTAAAAAGTCATCTAAAAACGAGGACAAAAGGGACATATCAGAAAAAATTGTAGGAAACTTAGATAAAACTATTTTAGGTACAACCATTAAAAATCAACAGAATTTTGCTGTCTCTTCACAAAAAAATGTGCCTCCTTTTTTATTAACTTTCGAAATTTTCAATAGGAATGTACATAACTGTATGGTTGATTCTGGAACCTCGTCAAATGTAATTCCTCTATTTGTGTGTCAGAAAATTAACGTTGAGGTAAAACCTTCTGATTTAAAGATCAGTCAGTTAGATTGAACTAATGTCAAATTTATTGGTGAACTTAAAAATGTGTTGATAAGATTATCATCCAATCCGAAGGTTCACCAAGTAATTGATATTATTGTTGTTGACATTCCTGAAGTATATGGTTTATTTTTGAGTAGATATTGGTCAGAACAATTACACGGTTATTTTTCTACGGACTGGTCTCATTTGTGGCTGCTAGAAAATGGACATCCCAGCAAGATCAGAATAAACAGAGAACGTTACCTCAAGTACACAGTGACAAATCTAAACTACCCAAATGAGACTTTTACCACTGCTGCAAATTCAATTGAGACGCAGGGAATGAATATATTTTTTGGTAATTTCATGACTGAAACTTACTCCATCACCAACCCAAGAAAACAATATGAAGTAACATCCTATACTCAGGCAATATATTTTCCAAGTACACCGAACATCGCTAATGACGAACAAATATGGTCCTTATATTTTGATGAATCCAAATCCTGGGAAGGGGAAGGTGCTAGTTTTGTTCTTATTGATCCCACATGTAATAAAACATTTATTGCCTGTCAATTGGAATTTGAATGTACCAACAATACAACAGATTACAATGCACTTCTGCAAGGACTAAGGAAGGCACTAGATATGGACGTGCAAAAATTGGTAGTATTCAATGACTCTGAAATCATAGTCAAACAGGTAATAAATGAAATACATTGTTTATCACCGCATTTGAAGAGTTAAGAAACCGAGGTATGGGATTTAATGCATAAATTTATAGCATTCAATATAAATTCCATTCCTAGGTCGAGTAATTCAGAAGCTGATTTACTAGCTAATGTTGCTTCTAAATTGTTGCATGTTGAAGGTCTTTCTCCTAATGCATTCTCGGTCAAATTTTTATTCAGGCCATCGATTCCTGACAACATAAAAAACTAGCGAGTATTTGGTGATGATCAACAGATCATCGATTTTTTTCATATGGAAGACACCTTCCAAGATGCAGTAATCGATGAAATCACTCATGGCTAAATTCTCAGAGATTTCACGGTAATATCCAACCCTTGATCTGTAGAATTATCATCCAAGCTGGTAAACTCTATCCCCAACTTTGTTATTAGATTAGAAAAAAATTATGACTTACATGACAAGTTTAGAGGGGTAGTCAATTGAAAAACAAACAGTTCCTCATTGTTGTACGAAACTGTAAATTAGGAACACGAGATTATCCTCAAAATATCAATCTGGGTAAAGGGTGTTCTGAACAAGAAAGGTCTGCTTTTATAAAATTGTTCAAAGAATTCAAATATGTGTTTTCTTGGACATATGAAGATTTAAAAACTTTTGATCCAAACATAATACAACATGTGATCCCTATGAAACCCCAAACCCAACCTTTTCAACAGAAATTGAGAAAAATGCATCCTAAATTAGAACCTACCATAAAAAAGGAACTAAATAAATTACTCACTGCCAAGATCATTTTTCCATTTCGACATACTCAATGGGTATCCAACATAGTCCTGGTAAGGAAGAAGAGTGGAGAAATTAGACTTTGCGTTAACTTTCTCAATTTAAACCAAGCCTATGATAAAGACAATTACCTCGTTCCTCCAATGGAACAAATTCTTCAACAAGTATTTGGTTCTGAAAGACTATCTTTATTAGATGGTTTCTTAGGATATAACTAGGTCCTTATGTTTCCATCAGATCAGCTGAAAACCACTTTTGATACCCCATGGGTCACCTATGCCTACAAAAAAATGCCTTTTGGATTGATAAATTCCGGTGCCACTTTCCAGAGGGCAATGTACATTGATTTTCATGGCCTTATTAATCAGTCAGTTGTGGTATATCTAGATGATGTCACAGTCTTTTTCAAGAACAAGAAATATCACCTGTCTCATCTTAGGGTTGTGTTAGAATGATGTCGCAAGTTCGACATTTCACTCAATCCTAAAAATTCAGTCTTTGCAGTAGAACACGGGAAATTTATTGGATTTATAGTTTCTAAATATGGAATGATAATTGATCCCAAGAGAACCCAAGACATTTCCAACCTTCCCCCACCTTCTTCCAAAAAGGCCATGCAATCCGTTTTGGGTAAAATTAATTTTGTCAGACGTTTTGTTCTGAGCTTTTTTGAGATGGTTAAACCTCTACAAAATATGATAAAAAAGGATGTCCTGTACAAATGGGGATCATAAGAGAATAAATCTTTCAATTCTATTATAAATTCCATAATTGAAGCACCTTCCTTGATGAGCCCTAAGTTTTCCCAGGATTTCACATTATATACTTTTGCATCTGACAGATCTTATGCTGCTGTGCTCACAGAGAAAAATGATGAAAGCAATGAGATACTCATTTCATTAATGAACTCTTCTTTTAAAGAAGAAGAACAAAATTACGCCATGGTAGATCAGCAAGCATATGCTGTTTTTAAAGCAATTAAACATTTTAGGTCTTACCTATTAAAATCCAAGACAAAAATTGTTGTTCCTTACCCTGTTGTAAGAAATCTATTAGTTCAAAAAGAGCTGGGAGAGAAAAGGGAAAATTGGATGACATCACTTCAGGAATATGATCTCGAAATAGTACCTGCACAAATTGTTAGAGGTCAAGGCCTTTGTAAATTAGTAGTTGATTCAGTTGAAAATTCAGAAAATCAAATAAATTCATCAACGAGAAATCAGTATAACAAAACACAAATCAGCTGTGCACAAACTGTGCCCAATTCATGGTATGAGAATATCAGATTTTATTTGCTGCACGGAACTGCTCCTCGTAATATTGATCCAAAAAACAGAAGAACACTAAGGCTTAAATCTGCATCTTTCCAATTAATTAATGATATATTATTTCGAAAGAATATTGACGATGTTTTTTTGCATTGCTTAGAAAAAGAGGAATCTGAAAGGGTGCTGGCTGAAATTCATTTTGGTGATGTTGGGGGTCATTTTGGTGGAGATACCACTACCCAAAAAGTACTAAGTGCTAGCTATTATTGTCCTACATTGTTTAAATATGCTCATACTTTGTCCCACAATGCATAATCTGTCAAAAGGCTGCAGGATGGGTGAAAAAAGAAGCTTTTCCTTTGCAACTTGTTACTGTAGACACACCTTTTCAGCAGTGGGGCCTAGATATTATAAGACTGATCAATCCCCTTTCCTCACAACAACACAAGTACATTCTCACGACAATAGACTATTTTACGAGATGGTTTGAAGCCTTACCATTAAAGGTAGTCAATACGAATCGAGTAGTGTTGTTTTTGAACTCCCATACTATCACTCGATTCAGAATTCCTGAATGTTTGGTTTTTGACAATGTTTCTTATTTTTCTTCCCTGGATATGAATGTTTTCTCTCTAGAAAAAGGGATTAAACTAAAGTACTCTGCCAGCTATTACCCTCAAGGGAACGATTTGGCCGAATCAACAAATAAGAATCTGATCAATATTATAAAGAGAACAGTGTCAGAAAACCACAAGAATTGGCACAATGCGTTGTACAAGGCACTTTGGGATGATAGAGTAAATCCAAAAGATTCCATTGGTAATTATCCCTTCTTCCTTGTTTACAGAAGAGAATCCATCCTTCCTCCACATGCCTTGCTTCCTTCTCTGCAATTATCGCAGAAAGTTCAAGAAGAGGAATGTACTCCTCTAGAAAATTGGATAAACACTTTATTAAAATTGGAAGAAGTAAGAACACAAGCAAAACAAAAATTGGACCAGCATCAACAAATTGTAAAGAGATGGTTCAATACAAGTTCATCCTCTGAAAGAAATTTTAATGTAGGGGATTTGGTCCTCAAATGGGACAAAGTGCATGAGAATAAAGGAGAACATACTAAGTTCCAAAACCTGTGGCTGGGGCCTTTTGTCATTTCTGAAAAATTGGGTCCTATTTATTTTCATCTGCACAACTTAGAGGGACAACCAGACACTTTCCTAGTGAATGGCTAGTCTCTCAAGAAATACTTCACTTGAGAAAATCACATCCACCCCCTTGTAAATGGTTTAGTTTACATTTTCTTTTGTTTTTGTTTTTGGTTATTTTCATTTTGTGTTTTCTGGATGATTATATCTTAATCATCAATTCGTTATTGAGGGGAATTGTATCTTTCTTTAGAAGAAGTTGATAACAGTTCAAAGCATCTGAACATTAAGTTATAAACTCATATCAGTTATAGTAATTTTTTGTCTAGTCATTATTCTCGGTTTCCATTGAAATCTCAGGGAAACATGATTATCTTTAAAACACTTCTGACATCGTCCTTGTTTTAATGAGAACAACTCATGGTGTTTCACCATCCCAAAGATGATTTCTTAACTGAAATCTAAATGTCCAAATTATGATGAAGGTTATCAGTTCCAGAACGAAACGACAATTCTAAAGATCAATCCTATCACTACTTGGGTATGAAATCTTCAGTATCACCCCGCTCTCTCGTTATCATGAAATTTCTTAAAATTTTATAAACATTTTTAGAGAGTTGGAAGCACTGTAATGTGTGGGAATTGTATGTAAACCCGTTGGGATACTGAACAAGTCTACTGGTAGCGGGAAAATGCACACATGATACCAAGACAACTCCGTCGGGGTACTGAACAGGCCTGCTAGAAACAAACCAATGTTGGGTTCAAAGATCCTCAGGTATGTTTTTTTAAATTGATCAGATGTTAGGATGCTTTTATCATAAATGGACAACTCTTGGACGGAATAGGAGTACTACAGTGGGTTAAATGACATCCCTACCGAGACTATAGACGCTTGTTGGTAGCAGTGGCCCTGTTAACGATATTGGAGTTATCTGTATAAATATCATTGCACCTGTGATTGAACCGAGATGCCAGATTAAAATTTTTGGACAGAACTTTATCCAATACTATGACTGTTTTATTTTTTCTGAATTAATGTTGAAATTCTTGATCTGTATTTTAATTGTTTTTAATAATTATTTATGAGTGTTTTGTTCCCTGATATAAGGTTATGATGATGCAGAGATAACTGCTTCGCTCAATGTGTCGCCATTGTTGGAAGCCAAATAGTCATGTCAATTTTATCATTGTAAAATGTCGTCTTCAAGGGATAAAATTTTATGTAGCTTCTCCTTCTCCTTGCAAACATTTTTATCATCTTTGGCTTTTAAAAGATTCATTGGAATAGTTGTTTGTATGAGTTCATTATTTTTAATCTATGGTTTTCCTTGTTCAATTTCATGACTAAAAGCATGAAATTAGAACAAGTTTTGGTTTGAGGGCATCGTACAGTTTGTGGATTTTTCTTTTGCAAGTTGGATAACACCTAAGGGCATCTAATATTTTCATAAACCTTAAACATTGTAAACCGATCATTTTATTGGTTGATCCCTTACCATAGCACTTGAGTTATCCAGCTTGGGGGTTATGACTTAGTCATTTCTATCCTTGATTATTTTCGTTTTGACATTGACATATACACAATCGCGCAACAAGGAAAACTTTGGTTTAATTCAAAATATGAATACTACCCCTAGCCATCATATCACAGTCTCGTCGTCCTGGTACAGGACTGACACCCATACCTTTGAACATCACCCCTTCGTCCTACATAGCTCATGCCTGTATTCATTATTTAAAGTGGTAAGTTTTGGTTCTTTGGGCTTGGAATTCATTTCACATAGTGGTTTTCTGTTTTGCGCATCCTCTGGTTACTACCCACTCAATGCTCCAAATGGTTGTTATGGTGGCTTTCCAAATCCTTAGGTATTGAGTTTCTCCCGATTATGAAGACCTCATCCTACATTTCATTTGTTGGATAACACAACCCACCTCTCGCTACCCCTGTTGTTTCTATGTGACCATATCGATGGCGCCCGTGGTGAGGATCGATCCCAATGGTTCACAGGCTCTGCTCTCACATGAGGATGCCATGGACAACCTTGTGGCGTATGGATGTGATGGTTTCATAAGACGATTTGAGGGTTTCAACCTCACAGTGGCTCAAGCTTTTGCTTAGACTTTCGATGGCACCAGGGATAAAATTGGGGATTTGCAGTTAGAGGTGACCGAGGGTTCCATTGCACAGGCTTCTGGACTTTCCCAAGAGGGAGCTCGATGTTTTTAAAACATCAATATATAAGGCGTGCCTTGGAATTTACTCATGGACTCCAAGAAATCGCGTTGCTGTGAAAAAGGTACACCAATTTCTCTTCTCAAACCATGATGGCATGGCTTGCTCTTGATGCTTAAGCAAGTTATTACCTGTGAGGGTAGATATGGTCTGGGCTTCTTGTATCATGTTCGTTTATTAATGGTATTCTTTGGTTATAATTTGAATATGTCATTTTATCTACTTAGGATCCTGCAGAAAATGGCTAAGCTCTATCAGAGACATAACCTAAACCCACAGTCAAGCCTGTTACATCATGGCCTCATCCGAATTCTCATGGTTTCACATTTGTCTAAAGCTGGGGACAGTTGGGAAAATTTCATGTATAGGAATAGTTTTACCCTACTTGAAAATGTAACAGACTTACCTTTGCATCTCGATGAACCTCCGAGTCCCTATCGATCAAACCCCACTATGGAAAACCTATATGTTAATCTATAAGAAATCCCTGTGTCCATCGATCAAACCCCTATTTATATCCAGAAGCCACCCAAAGATAAGAATCCATGATGTGATTTTATTCCCATAAAATCTTTGGAAGAGGTTTTGGATGATTTAAAGGATAGAATTCCTACTGTTCCTAATCCTGAACCAATTCAGGTTGATTTAAATGAACTAATTGTCAAGAAAAAGGGTAGGCATAAGAAACAGAGTAGTCTAGATATCAATTTAAAAAATAAGAGACATGGCCGACTCGTTTCTAGGAAAATGAGAAATCAACAGCGTGATCATGAGAAATCGATCCCTGTGATCGAGATCGATGATCATTTTTCTGAGGATGATATCGATGATTTTATTGATAGAGATGATATCGATGATTGGATTCTTGGGAATGATATCAACGCTGATACAACATAGTTTGATTTCGTTTCAAATATTCCACCATTCTTAAAGAAACAAGAGGGTTTTTCTGATATAAAACATGATCTGAAACAAATCATGGGACAAGTTAAATTGCCCTCTGCAGAACAGGCTCGACCTTTGCCTAGCATAGAACTGGTCCATTGCGAAATTTGTTTCGATTGGATTGAGATATATTACCGGGATGTCCCCTACCTTTAGGCACAATTGAACCAAATGGTAGCACTAAATTCAATACTCGGGAGGGAGAACGACGAGTTGAAAGCATGTGTTCGATCAAACACACACAGTGCTAACAAGAGAATTAATTGGTCTAGTAATGTGATCACTAAAAATTCAACAAACTTCAACACCATTATAAATTTAGACCTATTTGATGCCTCTCTGTCAAATTTCTGAAATGGTAAATAGTTGTTTTTTTTTTTTGATTTGATTCTGTTTGAGAAATAATAGGTAGATTCACTTTTGATTTTATTTTTATTTTGAGACTAGCTACAAAATCGAAAGATTCTGTAGCCAGTTTGTTTAAATTTTTTGTTTTCATTATTATCTAAATTTTGATTTCATTTTATTATTTTAGGTAAACAACATATTATGGTGCCATGCTAAAGGAAAAGAGTCACAAGATGAGCATTATTAGACTAGTAATTTGCTATTTAAAAAAAAACAATGTCATTGATATAAATATTTTTGATTTAAAGACTCCAACATGAGTATATTTTTGTTACTCTATTTTTGTGATACAAACTTATTTTTAGATATCTTCCTCTATCTTTCATGATAGGAGGTAAAATATAAAAGACATGTTTAAATAGATATGTTTCCTAGTGTTAGAGGCATGCTTTTCTGGACCATAGAATGGACATATATGTTTTAAATTATAT
Source organism: Picea sitchensis (assembly GCA_010110895.2). NCBI lineage: Eukaryota > Viridiplantae > Streptophyta > Pinopsida > Pinales > Pinaceae > Picea > Picea sitchensis. The sequence continues at coordinate 14,621 of SNQJ01S0037774.1, forward strand.
GAGAAAGCCGTTTTCTAGTTGGCTTTAGACCTGAGTAAAATGTGAAGTGTATTTGTCATTGTTTTCTCATATATTTTCCTGATATAAAATGTTATCACTGTTGAGTTAGCTTTAGTATTTTCTTCACATTGTTGGAAGATTGATTGTTGTCATTGATTTCAACCCTAGTCATGGGTTTTGGACCGCAAGATTGATAAAGGTATTTGGACATGAAGGAAAATGCACATGCAT
>SNQJ01S0037774.1:27928-53749 GCA_010110895.2 Picea sitchensis
TTTTTTTTTTTTTTTCGAAGAAGAAAAAGAGGGCCACGACACTCCAGATGATTTATGTATTTTTTGGTGAATAATTTTCATAAAATGGTTGTATATATGATTTCCTCTTAGAAAATTGACCAATTTCAAAAAAAATATCGTTCGAAACGAAGTTCAGGAAGTGAAGTTATCAACATTTTAAAATATGCAAATTTTCAAGGTTTTTTCCATGGATGACCACGTGATTTTTTATTTTTATTTGTGTAGCACCTGAAGGAAAAATTTGTTCAAAACAATTACATATATTATTTCCTCTCACAATGTCACCCAAATTCAAAAAACATATCGTCCGAATTAGAGTTCAGGAAGTGAAGATATCACTGATTTAAAATCATCCATTTTTGGGGATTTTTCAAGACGACGAAAGGACTCCAGAGTTCACAAATTTTCACAGGGTGTTTAGATTTATACCAGATCAGTGCCATTGGATAAATAATTTTAGGATATTTCTTTTGGTATATTATATGTGGTATTTTCAATGGATATTCTACTCCTCAACAAACTTCAATGAAAGTTTGCAGACTTCCACACAAACACCAAGACAATCTTTCACCAGACGAAGCAAAAGAGTTATATTCTGACGACCATAAAAAATTAATACAATGAAGAAATATATGCTTGGTACGATTATGAGTATGTATGTGATGATTTTTATATGGATAGTTTTCATTTTTTGGATGACAACCACTTTCATATTTTATATGATGCCTCTACTCCCCCTTATGTAGAGAACATGAATGTGCCAACTCAAGAGCCAATTATGACTACCTGTGTTCAACTTGCATATTTTATAGTGTTATTGTTCCTTGTAGATTAAGACTCACCCCTTTCCCACTATGTGTATGGATCTACTTATTTGGATCCACTTGACCGGTCTCAGTCTTTGGAGCTTCATTTTCAGTTGGTTATTGAGTTCCGATATCTTCTGTGTGGAGTTCACATGAGCACTTGGACATGGGACCTGAGTTTATAATGGCGGTTGGACTACTTCATCATGGTGGCTTGGATTTCTACATGGGACCCTATTTCTCTAGCTTACTTCAACAATGTGGTCCACATTTATCTATGGGACCCTAGTATATGGTTGTACACCCTCACAACAAGCGTGGAGGACAACGCTCTTTTAAGGGGGATGGAATGTAGTGTAGCTAGAGAGGTAGTTGGTGGGGGCCAAAGGGCCCATAGTGATAACAATGGAGGACATTAAATGTAAGGTGGACTAGGTACACTATAGTATTAAATAATTTCCACTATGGTAGTTAGATATAATAAATGTAAGAGGACTTCTTAGAAGGTTCTGCTTCTAGAAGGTTCCTCCTGTAGAATGTTCTTAGGTGGTTGGTAACACTATATAAAGGGTTTCAAACAATGTAATGGGGGGTGAAGAAGAAGTATTGTATTTGGAGCAGCAGCTCATTAGGAGGTTTACCCCTCAAAGAGGTAAGTGAACAAGAGAGGATCCCTTCCATAATAGGATCCATTGTATGGTGTTTCCCCATCTCAAGGGTTTTCTTATAATAAAAGTGTGGTTATTCTATATTGTTCTCTGAATATTTGTGGTGTTTCTATATGAAAGTATTGGGTTCTTAACAGAATGAGGGATTCTTATTAGATATTCCTTCAACTCTAGAGGTCTGTGAAACTTTTGGTGTTGACAATAGAGTTGAAGTGATATGCTCAATAGTGATAGAAGGTATCTTTGAGGATGAAATAGCTTCACTTGATCCTTGTCTGGTTTGCAATATACCCTTCCCTTCTCTGGTAAAATAAACTAAGAACCCCTCTAAGTGTAATTATTCATAACCTTTAGTCTTTTTTCTTAGATTCTCACTTAACTGATCATCAATATCCATTTTAGAATGCATGTCTGAAAATGACATCTTTCCAATATGTAATTCTTGTTTCTGAGGAGTTTGAATTACATTGGATTGGTCCATTGAATGAGTGGGAGTTTGATGTTGGGAATCTGCCTCTAGAATCTTCTTAATATATTCCCATGAATCCAGGTTGACAATTATTTCCACTACAAGATTTGGTAGATCCTTTTACATGGGCCTTAAGGCTGCAATCACACCATGTGCTTCATACACCCATTTACTTCCTTTTCCAAAATCTAGATGTTGTAGCATTCCTTCTGTAACAACTAGAACATTTCTAATCTTCACCAAGAAAGGGCCAAACTCTTGAGGTAGATTGAAAGTGATGACCTACTTATGTTGGGAAAAATGAAATTGATTTGAAATGAGCCTTTGTTTGATGTATTCCAAAGAAAATATTCTTGGATTTAGGAAAATTGGCAACTTGTGTGGCTCATGTTCAAAACCATATACTCTAATGATGGTGTGATCCTTAGCCAGGTCCCAATATCCTAATATGGTATCTTTACTCAGTTGTATGCTGGCGTGTAGTTATAAGTCCCTAGGTTTAAGTTATTCAACCAAAAAAAACCCCTTAGATACCGACACTTTCGGCATCAACTGCATGCAAGTGAAGTCTCACCCGAGGCATCTACTAGGGATGCGGGAACTAAGTTTCTACAAGGATGAGGGAATGTGAGGCTATCAACATAACCATTAATACTCGTTCACCCTGTGTGCATTATCCTTATTTAATATCCTTTTATCAATCAAAAAACCGTATGCATGGATTCCATTAACTAACAATTCATTACTTTTAAAATAACAATTGTGTGACATTAACCCCTCTAAGATTCATTCAGCACCCTAAACCCTATTGTGTAGAAACACTATAACATAGATCGTGACATAACCAACCCACTGAATCATTTATTATTATTGCACACAAACCATATGTTAAACAAATCTATACTAAGCATGCATGAACATAACATACCCGAATAATCACATCAACAACACATTAGACACAATATTTTAATGTGGTTCACCCAATCTTGGGCTACGCCAACAATGAATGGCATATTATATTAGTCTTCATGCAATAATCACCTTAGGCTTGCACACTAATATTACAAAAGATACAACATATTGTAATCCCCAAACCTCCCTAGTTGCTCTGCAGTGCGAGTCTATCTATGCAAATTCTCAGATATGCTCCTATCCTCGAAAGATCTTCCCCAAAACCTCAACCCTAAACTCTCTTCATCACTCATGATGATCCGAATTTATGCAGGAACACAACAAAATACACAAATAACCATGAATACAGAGATGCAATGAAAATAAAACTTCATTTCATTAATATTAAAGAACTGAAATTTGTTTACAAACAAAATAGAAATAAACTAGCTAGGGTGATGGTAGCTTATCTCTGAGAAGAGATGTGGTGGCTACATGCCTCTTAACTCTGTGTTGCAATGAGGCTCAAATGCCTAAATATTATTGAGAAACAATGGAAACCCTAAAAATCCAAAAACCTAACCCTAGGAGATGAAACGCCAGAATGTGGGCCCCGTCGGGGTAAATTGGTACATCAATTTACCGGGGTCGTAACTTTGGCATACTATCTCCGTTTGATGCATATTATACTTCTTTAGAAATATCTATTTGAGGACTACAACTGATGACAACGAATATCATGGTTCATTATAAACTAATATTCGTCGGAGTTTGATGCCCAAAAAACGTTGTTTAGGGCCTCAAAACGGCTCCAGAAGTTCATGACCCAAAAAATTGCCAAAAATAGTAAATTGTGCTACAATTAAGGAAATTGAAAAACTGAAAGAAACAATGGTGGGGGTCCAAGTGGAATAGGCAAGTGGCCACCAATATCTGCCTAGATCATTTCTCCCCCATTAGGAAGCAATGGTCCCCATTGGATTGAGTTCCTCCATGAGATGAGGAAACTTCTACTGAACTTGGTCCCTGGTGAGCCACTTGCCCTGGTGAAGGAGTTGGCCTGCTTTGACAACTCGATATAGCTGGATCCTCTGTTGTGGCTTGTTCCATGCAGTTTGGGTTTAACTCTGTTGGTGTGAGTTGTTCTGCCATGTCAGATGTGTCTAGTAGAGGTGGAAAGTAAGGCCGAAGGCGGTCCGCATTGAACACTGGGTGCAGACCAAGGAATGGTGGGATACTGAGATCAAAGGAATTGTCCCCTACAACCTTGGTGATGGTGTATGTCCCATATTGGAGTGGGAGAATCTTGCGGTGGGGTCCAGCGAGGCGCTCCTTCTACAAATGTAGCCACACTTTGTCACCCACCTGAAAGTTGTGTTGCACCCGATGTTGGTCATGTCACTGCTTTTAATTAGCATTGGCTCTGTCCAATATGTCATGAAATTGTTGGAGAATGTATTGAATGCGCTCAATGAAGTTGTTTTCCTTGGCAACTTCAGATTGGACATGAGCCGAATCAACCTGAGTAGTTGCAAATGGTATGACTACATCAATGGGAGATAGTGGTTGGAATCCCAAGCCCACCTAAAAGGGGTTGTGGTCGGTTGAGTTGTGGAGGGAATAGTTATAGCTATGTTGTACATAGGGGAGGCTCTCATCCCATGTGTGTGTATTATTTGAGTTGTACATGCACAAAATGTGTACAATCATACAATGAAATATTTTTTCAGAGCTTGGCCATTCACCGGATAGGTGTCTGGCTTTCCCTCTAAACTCTGTAATCGGAAAGAGCTGGGACCTAATTTCTCAGCAATTAAAAATGGTCCAAGCCATAAGTTCTGAAACTTCGTGTGCTCTCCCTTTCCCTCATGCGGTTTATCCCACTTCAAGACAAGATCACCTACTTCAAAGTTCCTATCAGAGGCAGAGTTGGCATCAAACCAAATTTTAACCACTAGTTGATGCTGATATAACTTACGTTTAGCTTGAGCTCTTACCTCTTCTAGTTTCATTAAAGCATTAATTCGGTTTTCCAGAGGGGGACAGTCTTCTTCTTGTATTTTCTGCAATAGCTGTAGTGAGGGAAGAAGAATGTGTGGTGGCAGAATTGCTTCTCTTCCATAGACGAGAAAGAAGGGAGAGTTACCTACATCAGTTTTTGGTGTTACCCTATCAACCCAGATTGCGTTTAATAGTGAATTATGCCAATTTTTGTGATTCTTAGATACCGTTCTCTTGATGATTTTAATCAAATTCTTATTTTTTGATTCGGCCAATCCATTGCCCCAAGGGTAGTAGCTGGCATAATATTTCAATTTACTTCCTTTTTCTAGAGCGAACTGACTCATTTCAAGAGATGAAAAATAAGAAGGGTTATCGAATACTAAACAGTCAGGGATACCAAAACGGGTAATAATATTTGAATTTAAAAAGGCAATTACCTGATTGGTATTCACATTTCTTAATGTGGCAGCTTTAGACCACCTGATGAAGTAATCTGTGGCTGTTATGATAAACTTATGTTTCTATGAGGATGGTGGATTGATTGGACCTATAATATCAAGGCCCCACTGCTGAAAAGGGGAGTCTACTGAGACAGGCTGCAAAGGAAAGGTTGGTTTCTGTAACCGCCTTGATGCTTTTTGACAAATAATACACTTGCGACACAAGGCATGGGTGTCTCTAAAAAGTGTGGTCCATTAATAACCGGCTCTCAAAACTTTATGGGCAGTGATGTCACCACCAAAATGCCCACCAGCTTCTCCTGCATGCAATTCTAGTAAGACTTTTTCTGCTTCGTCTTTCTCAAGACAACGCATTAGTACACCATCAAAATTTTGACGAAACAGAATACCATTAATCAAATGAAAGGAGGTATATTTTAATATTAACCCTCTTCTCTTAGTGGGATCCAGGTGATGGGGGGATGACCCATGTTCAAGACATAATTTTATATCGTCATACCACGAACCGACAGAGTTTTGTGCACAACAGATTGCATTTTGATTGTGCTGTCCTAGGTTTGACCTATCATTTTCTTCTTGTTGTCCTGTTGCTGAGTCAACAACTAACTTGCATAACCCTTGGCCTCTCACTATCTGAGCTGGGGTAATTTCTATGTCATACTCCTGTAAGGAGGTAACCTAGTTCGCCCTCTTTTCGCCTAATTCTTTTTGCACTAACAGATTCTTGACGGCTGGGTAAGGGACGATAACTTTGGTCCTAGATTTCAAAAGATAAGATTGGAAGTTCTTGACTGCTTTGAAAACAACGTAGGCTTATTGATATACCACTGGGTAATTAATTTCCACGCCTTTGAAAGCAGAGATCATCAAGGCAATGGGTACTTCATTGTTTTTGGCATTCTTTTGAGTTAGGACTGCAGCGTAGGAGTGGTCAGAAGCAAAAGTGTAGAGCGTGAAGTCTTGCAAAAAGTCAGGGGTCATGAGAGAAGGAGCGTCTATTATGGCCTTTTTTATTGCATTAAAATCTTGGTTTTCTAAGGGTCCCCAATGATATTGTGCGTCTTTCTTAATTAAATTCTGTAAAGGTCTGACCATTTCAGAGAAATTGGGGACGAATCTCCTGACAAAGTTTATCTGGCCTAAGAAAGGCTGCATAGGATTTTTCGATGAGGGAGGGGGAAGTTTCGAGATGACCTGAGTCCTTTCAGGGTCGATAATCATCCCTTTTCTTGACATAATAAATCCTAAGAGTTTACCTTGTTCTACTGTGAAGATGGATTTTTTAGGATTTAAGGAAATGCCGTATTTATGACATTGTTGTATAACAACTCTTAAATGAGCTAGATGATCGGTTTTGTTTTTGGAAAATAAAGTGACATCATCTAGGTAAATTACGACAGATTGATTGATTAAGTCTCGGAAAGCGATGTCCATCGCTCTCTGGAAAGTGGCACCGGCATTAATCAGTCCAAAGGGCATTTTTCGATAAGTGTAGGTGCCCCATGGAGTGCGGAAAGTAGTTTTAAGCTGGTCTGGAGGAGACATCAGGACTTGGTTGTACCCTGAAAAACCATCCAATAAGGATAGCCTCTCAAAACTAGATACCTGCTGAAGGATCTGTTCCATAGGTGGGACAGGGTAGTTGTCTTTATCAGATGCTCTATTAAGGTTTCAGAAATCGACACAAAGTTGGATTTCCCCACTTTTCTTCCGGATAGGGACAAGGTTAGAAACCCATTGTGTGTGCCTAACTGGGAAAATTATCTTAGCATTTAGGAGTTTATTTAATTCTTTTTTGACGGTTGGTTCGAGCTTAGGGTGCATTTTTCTTAATTTTTGTTGAAAGGGTAAGGTTTGGGGTTTCATAGGAATGACGTGTTGTATGATGTTAGGGTCGAAAGTTTTAAGGTCATCATACATCCATGAAAAAACATCTTTAAATTCCTTAAACAATTTAACAAATGTGCCTTTTTCTTGTTGAAAACACCCCACCCCTAAATTAATGCACTGTGGATTGTCATTAGTTCCCAAGTTTACTTTTTCATATGATAACGAGGAACTATTGGTTTTACAGTTGACCGTTTTTTTGAATTTATCTTGAAGATCGTAAAATTTCTCTCATCTAACTACAAATTTAGGGATCAAATTTACCATGTCCGATGAAGATTCAGGAGATCTTAGATCTGGTATTACTGTGAAATCATGCAAATTGTCATCATGAGTGCATTCGTCGATCACCGCACCTTGAAAATTTTCCTCCATATGCAGGAAGCTAATAATCTGCTGATCGTCGTCGAAGGCTCTCCAATTCGTGATGTTGTCGGGAATGGATGGCCTGAACAACAGTTCGACGGAGAATGCATTCGGGGACAAGCCTTCTGCAGGAAAGAGTTTAGAAGCTACGTTAGCTAATATATCAGCTTCAGAATTATTCAATCTAGGAATAGAATTTATATTGAAAGCAGAAAATTTATTCATTAAATTCCATACCTCGGATTGGTAGCTTTTAATATGCGGAGACAGACAGTGGATAGAATCTCTTACCTGTCTAACCACGATTTCAGAATCGCCAAAGACAGTCAAATTTTGAATGTTCATATCTAAATCTTTTCTGAGGCCCTGCAGTAAAGCCTCATATTCTGCTGTGTTATTAGTACATTCAAATTCTAACCTACATGCAATCAAGGTTTTGTTACCTGCCGGATCAATAATAACGTAGCCTACACTAGCTCCTTCTTTGGACTTTGATCCGTCAAAGTAAAGAGACCAAATTTGATTTTTATCGGGTGCATGAGACCATTGTGTAGAAGCTGTTGGCTGCACATATGCTACAATCTCGGACTGTTGTTTTGGGTTGGTGATAGCTGAAGTATTGGCGATGAAATTGCTGAAAAAGGTATCCATCCCTTGTNTTCTGAGGCCCTGCAGTAAAGCCTCATATTCTGCTGTGTTATTAGTACATTCAAATTCTAACCTACATGCAATCAAGGTTTTGTTACCTGCCGGATCAATAATAACGTAGCCTACACTAGCTCCTTCTTTGGACTTTGATCCGTCAAAGTAAAGAGACCAAATTTGATTTTTATCGGGTGCATGAGACCATTGTGTAGAAGCTGTTGGCTGCACATATGCTACAATCTCGGACTGTTGTTTTGGGTTGGTGATAGCTGAAGTATTGGCGATGAAATTGCTGAAAAAGGTATCCATCCCTTGTNCTGTGACCATGAACTTAAGGTAGCGTTCACGATTTACCTTGATTTTGTTGGGCTTGCTATTCTCTGGAAGCCACAGGTGAGACCAATCTGTCGTGAAATAGCCGTGTAGCTTCTCTGTCTAGTCCCTGCTTAAAAACAGTCCATACACTTCTGGAATATCCACAACAATAATATCAATTACTTGATGAACTTTGGGGTTAGACGATAACCTTATAAGGACATTCCTCAATTCGCCTATAACTTTAACACTAGTTCGATCAAGTTGGATGATTTTTAAAGTGGATGGTTCAACTTCAACGTTAATCTTTTGACATACAGACTATGGCATCACATTGGATGACGCTCCTGAGTCTACCATACAATTGTGCACGTTTCTATTAAATATTTTGAAAGTTAACAAAAATGGAGGTACATTTCTGCAAGTACTAAGTGTGGAAGCTTGTGGCTTTTTACTCACAGTTTCTAAAGCTAATTTATCTACATTTGTTACATTATTTACAGGAAGGCTTCCTTTATCGTGAGAATCATGATTATTCTTAGCGAAAGTCTTCTGAGGAACTTTGTTCTGAACAACCTTGTTACTGCTTGAATTACCATTTTTGCTATTCTCTGTGATATTTTGTAACAATTTTTGTAGTAGAAATGGAAATTTTAATAATTCATAAAAATAAATGTTAGCCCTTAACTTTTTTAGATCTTCAACTAAATCATAATCTAAGTTGGGGTTTACATGACTTTGTTTAGCTTCAGCTGGTTTAGATTGCTTTGGGGGAAAAGTCATAGTGTTTTCGGAAGGAGGTTTGTTTGTTGTCTTAATCCTAGTATTATAGGGATGTACTGTCTCGAAGTTAGCTTGAAAGATGCTATCCAAGAAGTGTCCAAAAATGTTCGGAGAAGATTATTCTTCTTCAACTATGTCTTGTTCAACAACCTCCTCAGGAATCTCAGGAGGCATCAAGTTATCCTGGGATTCTAGAATTGTTTGAAGGGCGAATTGCAGACTTTCTAGATTTAGGCCTTCGGTATTTGGATTAGGTCGGTTGGTGGGAAAAGGCTTCCTGAATGGGGGTTTTTAAGGCCCTTTGCTCGAAGAAGCTTCTTCAGCTGTCCTCTTCAAATCTATAACTTGATTTGATAGTTTTTGAACGACTTTAGTTAAGTTTTCTAAATCCGAGCTTTCAGGTTGTGTTTTATTTTGAGAAGGTCTAGGGAGGATTTCGATCTTCTTTTTGGAAGATGAACTAGTATTTGTTTCATTGCTATAAGTGTCTTTTAAACTAAGTATGTCTTTTTCAATATGGCTGGCCTCTTCGAAAGCCTCTAACAACGTGGCTTTCTTTGATCGTTTTACCCAAATGGCTATAATTTGATGCAGGGATTTAGTATAGTATGCTATGATAAGATTCTCGGTAGGCATCGAATCGGTAGGGATTCGGTTATTTAGTGTTAAGCATCTTTGATTAAAGTCTTTAATTTTATCTTTTGGGTTCATTCTTAAGCTATAAAGCTCCATAACTAGAACTTCTGGAGACTTATCATCTCCTAACTTTTCCAGAAAGAAAGATTCAAACTTTTCCCATGACACGATGGTATGGGGCTGCTGGGAAAAGTACCAAGTAGAGGCATTGCCCTCAAAAGTGCAGGGGAACAACCTACAGACTACGTATTCATGCTCGACATTATGGAGTCTAATGGCTAACATAAACTTTTTAATGTGATCTTCTGTGATCTATTTAGAGTCAGGGTCAAACTTGGGAAGCCACTTCTCCGGATGTTTGGGTAAGGGATGTTGAGGCCCAGGTACGACTACAACATCCTGGTCAAGCCAAGGTCTGGAAGGATTGTTCTAGTTGGCCATTGGTGTAGGCGGTGTGGAAGGATGAGAAGGGGAACTGCCTTCATTAGAAGATTCTTCTCCAGAAGAAGAAGGAGATGATGGAGGTGGTGAGGGTGGTATTCTAGATCCTCCTGCAACAGGAGTGGGGATTGGATCTGTAGGGTTTAAAGTGAGGTTAGTGCCTCCAAGATGTTCTCTGATATCAGAGAAGTCTAAAGGTTGGTCCAAAGGTCGATTTGGTTGCCTCAAATGGGCGAAGGCACTATGTGTTCTTAAGAGAGATTGGCAGACAATATCTTGTACGTCACCACCTGTAGGATTTGGGGTTGTTGTTTCAACAGTGATCCGTAGATCGTCGTTTGATGTGGTTGCTGTTTGAGGGGGGATGTTGTCATTTGAATGACTTCTTGTCACTATAGGTGAGTGGTTAGGTGGTGGAGGAGTCTTACGACCGCCTCGTGCCATTAATAAATTTCAGGCCCTCCTTCTAGCGCCATTTGTTGACGGGCGAAAATGAACGCTCGCCAACTGGAGGAATGGATCCGGTCTGGGGTTGTCTAAATAACCCAAGCCATTTGGGATGATCCACCCCAATGGGTTTAGCGGCTTTGTTGGCCAATCTAAGTCCTAATAAAAATGAAATAAAACTGACTAAAGGAACTAATCTAAATGAAAACAACAATTAAAGCAAACTAATAAACAAATCTGAAATATATATATATATATATATATTTAGTCTACTGTCTAATATTATACAATAATAATTCTATGAAATCAAATGTTCAGCTATCGACACAATTAAATATTAATCACAAATGTACAATATTTACAGATTACATATTTTAAATGAAAACCTGCTAAAATCATTTGTAAACTGTCCTATGACAGCAAAACTATTGTTTTTTGATTTTTATAATTTTATGAGAAAGAAATAAAATGAAAAATATCTAAGTTGAGCAATTAAAATAATAATCCTAACTATAAATGTGAAATATATATATCTATCTAAACTGCTTAAATAACATTAATAAACTAACCTGTAATAACGCTTTCCAATTTGTCCTGTGCAAAGTATCCGATTCAGCTATTCGATGGGAGGAAACCCGCACCAGATTTTCCACAAGCTTCTTGTAAACAGGAACCAGTAGTGCTCTTTTGAATATCAATGATAGAACAAACAAGACATAAAATGACAACAATCTTATAATTTACAAACCACCACAATTAGATAAACCCGTATGCGAAGATTTGTATAAAATGATTCGTTTAACGAAGAAGATAAACCTTTATTCATTAAATCGAAACAAAGTAATTGCTGTATTAAAATTGAGATACATAAGACACGGACATAATTTAAATCACAATGCATTAACCTGTAATAAGTCTTGATATCTAAAGTAGTCAATGACTTAATCACAAATTAAAATGCACAAAACCTGAACGAAAGTATGATAAATTGAAAGCTAAAGTTGTTACAAAAGATCCACTTCCATTCGAGTTTGTATCATCATAAATCCATAGTCTTGTTCTCCCACCAGTCGATGGGTTCATTACAAAAATTAATGAATATATAAATGCCACAGGGTAAAACATCACTGTGGAAATTATCAAAAGCAGTTTACAAAAAATCTGGGAATAATCTCCCAAGTCTCTATTTCTGACTTAAGCTAACAACCTAAAACAAAACTACATCATAAAATCGCGTTCTAAACTACCACATCATGTCCAATTTGTCATTGAAATTCGTAGGTACCTATAGGTGGACAAGAATAGACAAGTTTAGATAATGTTTTATTGATAAAATTAACAAAAATCTAAATTTCAAGACTAGCTACATAATCTCACGATTCTGTAGCTGGTCTTATTTGCAAAAAAAATCATTTTTAATCAATCCAAATGATAAAAAAAATATATTCGACCTATTAAACAAATCTTTAATTACTAATTGAAAACAAAGCAAATTGTTCATGCCCGAAGTAACCAAATCTTTATGCCAATTTGAAACAGACATAAATCATGTTTAATTAACCGAATGGTAACAGGGATATACGCAACCTGTCAAACACTTTTTATTACCAATTTGGAGCAGACATAATCGTTTTGATAATTCGAAACCAACGAAATTTTTTTTGAATCAATCTCAAATGAAACAGACTATAACCGATCTTTCATATTCATTCAATACAAACACAATATTTTATGTTGACTCAGAACTTTAACAAAATCGTTGTTGACTCAAAACAAAACTAACATAATTGTTCTTTAATTCAAAAACTAACAGAACTATATCAAACCAATATTCAACGCATATACAAATGACTATGCTAATTCAGGGCATACAACATTGTTTCAGAATCAAAACAAAAGAAATGAATCAAACTAACTTAGGGCCGACACAATCTTTATGCTAATGCAAAATCGTATCGATCAAAACATATCTGTGTCCGAGTTTAGCAAACAAATCTTCTATATAGATCGAATGCAATCATAATCCAAAATGAAAATAATCATTCAAAACAAGACAGAATCGTTTCTTGAACCTATTCGAACAGAACTAAACGAAAGAAAACCCAATTGGTCATACTAATTCAAACCAACTCATAAAACAAAATCAATGTTGAAATACATACCTGGGCAGTAAGAAAATGATTTGATCATGATAACTTTGAATTGACAAAGGTGGTTGCTGCCTCAACATTTCTGAAGACAATTGAACCTGTACTCTTTTGTTTCTTCTCATTGGCTTGTAGCCTATCATTCTCCTTTGACAACACAATAACTTGTTCCTCTAATGATTTAATATTAGATTGAAACAGGGGAACATCTGTGTAGTAATGTTCAAGCCAAGAATTGCATTGAGTACACGGTGATTGATTGGGCTTTGGCATTATAGGCGAGGGTTCTTTCAAGTTACCAGGGGTTTCACTGTGAAGCCTAATTCCTGGGAAGTTAGGGTCGTTCTTGACGCACAGAGGTAAGTTGGAAACATAGTCATAGGGTTCCATAGAGCATAGGCCATGAGAGTAAGGGTATTCCTTGGCTAGGAAACATTCAATCTCAGAGTCTGAATCCTTGCTCAAGACGATAGGATTTTGGTCAGTGCTATGTTTGTGCTTGTTTCAAGTGCATCTCGATATCCATCGTGCATTTTTATTTCCCTTACTGTTGACACCAGTATCACCTTTTCCTTTCTTCCTTACAGGCCTCTTGATGGCCTTAGTATTGTCTTTAGCACACGGGTCAACCATGGTATCGGGTAGGTCGAAGTTGGGGCAATTTGAGGGTTTGACAGGGGGTAGAAGGGTAGGAGATGGCACAGCTGGCCCAACCAGGGTTTCAATGACCACAACTTTGTCCACTTGGACACACTCGGGAGTGGCGAAGCCATTCCTTGATAGGAAGGCTTGCCAACAGTCACCACTAAGCTTCAAATGGTGAATGATAATGACTTTGATCAAGCAGTGATGGAAAAGGCTGCTATCGACCTTCTCACGCTTAAATCATTTGGACATTTTGTAAAGACTGCGTAGGAGATAGTGCGGCATGTTAATAGGGTAGTCTATAAAATTCATCAATAACCGAAGATGATACAAAAATATCAAACCATAACGACCTTTGCAAGTCACAAACTGCTTAACAATTGCCAATAGATCATGCCACCTGGGTTTGAGGGCAGTGATAGGCATACCTCTATCACAACTAACAATCTTTCTCAATGTGAATAGGAGTGACCACGACACCTCGTCCACTTTGGAGTTCTTAAACCACCTCTGCCCTGTAGCTGGTAAGCCTGTAGCCGAGCTGAGGAATTCCTCATTTAGCTCGAGTTGTATGTCTCCGAACTTAGACCTGCATTCGTCGAAGGTGAGGGTGAACTGTTGGGATACCGAAAGGTTGAAACCCTCAAATCTTTGGATAAAGACCAACCAACCACTATTTTCCAAATCCTCACGAGCATTGTCGAATAGCAGGAGTGTTTGGCTTCCATTAGGCTCTATGCGCACCACAGGTGCCATAGACGAGGGCACACAGTGGGAAGGGTAAACGGACAGGGGTTTGGACAGGGTATACGCAGGATCGAATGCTAAGAGATTTCCCCAAAACCAACAAAGGTAACCCAGGATAGAAGGCAGGCATTAATGCCTAAGTGTGCAAGGGTGGTGGAACGAAATCAACCCATGCAAAATAGTCATATCCAAGTGTACAATCGACGACGCATATGGTGATTCAAATCACCATTGGTATATGTTAAAAAAAATTCCATTCAGACAATTAATGAAATCTATGGTAAGTCGACCCAAACATTTTCACAAGCATAGTGTTTGCGTGGTTTCAAAATCAAAACAATGTTTCGAATGAGGATTTGACCATAAAACTTATGCATTGTATGAAAGTATTGAATTAAGGGTCTAATCACCATATTAATGCGTTGTTATGAACCCATTGAATTCGATCAAAAGAAATATAACATCAAACCACCATTGAATCAAAGACTCAATCATAGTCATTCGAATACCATCACAGTCTCATAAAAATGAAATCATATTAACAACAAAAAAATGTCAAATGAGTAAAGGTTTTGGTGTCTTGCTAACTTTGTGACCATAATTAAATTGGAAATACAATGAACACATAGACAAGAGTGACCATAATAATACAGTGATGATTTTAATGCCATTGACGTGACTTTGAAATCAAAGTTTTCATGCTTGCAATCGTGAAAATGAGAACAAAGGCAGGTGTGCAAATGTGCAAAATAATAGTGTTGTTTTATTCAAAGATTGCGATGAAAATCAAGGGTTCCAAAACACTTGTGTAGGCAGCTTATAAGGATAGGATAAAAATGCGAAATGGATGCCAACAAGCCCCGTAAGGGAAGTGGGGCAGTCGATGGACTATTGAGCAGAGAAGGGGAACACTTCCTTGGGTGGGACACACATGTGGGGAATGAGAGGTTGTAGGTTGTTAGTTGAATGAGCACTTGAGACAGAGTCTTTCCTGTTGTCCATGAGCCTTAGCCTATTTAGGAACCCTTTACCCGGGTGGAGTTCAGTCCTATATCAGGGGTGACTCACTGTTGAGAGTGATGAACAGTGTAGTCTAAGGCTGGGAGGTTTGTGGACGGTCTGTACATAGTTGGTGACAATATTTCCAAGATAAGTACCAATTGTATGATAAAATTATATGTTTCTTTGTTATTTACGTGATTATGTTACGGTTTATCATATATGTGATTATAATTGCCTGTATGATTATGAGTATTTCCCTGTATATGCTGCATTATTGTGGTTACTGTTATTCCAGTATGAAATCATATATTAAAGAATGAAATTGTTTGTTTATGTCTATATGTAAAGCTTCCGCAAGAGTGTTGTATGTATATGTTTAAGTTGCATGCAGTTTGAAGAAAAAAACTTATGTGGCATAGCTCAGTTGAATATTGGGTATGTTACCGTATGTTCCACAATAATAGAACGAAAGTGTTCCCTAGAGTAGCATGGATCGGCCTGTTTAAGGCTGGGGATGCTACAAATTGGTATCAAAGCATGAGAGATTTCTCTAGAGTGGCATTCCTTGGCCTGTGGGTGGCTGAGGGACGTTACAAATTGGTATCAGAGCTTTAGTTTCAACACTGAGCCTGGATGGGCCAGAATGGTTAAAATGAAGCAAATATTCATAGAAGAGTAACTTTGAAGTGACCAAAATTCAAGTCACAGAGCGTCCATGGAAAATGTTGGCGTGCTGGCGCACGTAGTAAATTTTGGCACCGCGCGGAAAATGTTGGCGTGCAAGTGTGCGTTGTAAATTGTGGTGCCGCGCGAAAGAATATTGTGTGCAGATGCATGCACTGAATTTATCCTTGCGTAGTGAGCACACACATAGTAATGTGCACATGGGGTGCACAAGTATTTCATAACACAGAGAAGTTTTGTGGTACGCACATAGTATGAGTATAAGTTGTCTCGTGACAGTGTATTCAATGGTGCACGCAGATTATTGTGTGCGATGGAACATGTTGAACCTTAACATGGTGCAATGCATAGGGTGAAATGCATGTGGAGTATCAGTGCGTGATACCCAAAACTGTGTGTAGTGGATATTGGCACACAATGCAAAAGTAGTGCGTGCAAGTTGTCGACGCGACGAAGAAAAAATGCATAGTGAATATGGGTGCACAAAAACGCATTTTACCTTGTGATATTGCTATGCAAGATAAATATAAATGTACAGGTCGAAGTTTAGTGCGTGCGAAGTCATTTGGAAGGCGATGAGTCTGAGTTTAATTTGCATAATATTAGAAGAAAAAGAAACACATAACCGCATCAGAGCATTAATTAAAAAGAATTCTGAGTGTTATATTCCTTTGATTCAGACAAATGGAAGTGAAATATAAGCTTACAAGAAAATCATACTATAAAAGAAAACAAGACTGATAACACCACCAGATAGAATTTTGTAATAAATAGTCCAAAATCCGCTTTTGTATTTATATAATCGTATTAATCCAAAAATTACAAAAAGGGGATGATAGTAGTTATCTTGTTGTAAAAAGGTTTGTTTAAGAACATGCCTATCATCTCTGGTGCTCCTTACCTCCGCTACCAGTTGTTCAAAATGCATTGAAACATACTTAATTTTAGTGGAAGATTCACTTCAGCTTAGAGATCTCCTCCTTTAAATAATCTAACCAAACCGGTTGATTCTCTCCAACACTTTCAACCATTTCAGCCGTGGATTCCTCCTTATTCAGTCGCTTGCTCATTTTATTCTTAGCAGCTGGCCTCTTGATGACTAAATACTTCATAATGAGATTCAATCTGGCTTCCAATGTAGAGTCGGTGGTAGGTTCTTTTCGAAACTTAGTCGCTAGTATATGTGCGACTACCCTTTCCACCTTATTCGTAGGAAAGTCTAGCATGTTGCCCGAATAACTAGTCTCACTGGGTTTAGCCTTGTCCATGTATCTCAGTTTGTGGATACCGAAATTATTTTGCAGAGAGCATAAAGTCAAGAAATTTGGAGATTACTTCATTTATGGATAAGTAGATACCTTCATACTTGAGGATTAGTAGTTATAGAATTCCAATTATGAAGCACATATAGACTACGTACAAGAGCGTTGGGTTGCCATGCTCGAATAATCCATTTCAAATGATTAACTTTTGATTTCTTTACATGGCGGTGTTCAACTAACATCACATGGCTGTGAAGTACCGAACAAGTGAAACAGGGTGATCTGACTAGCCATCGCCCACTCCACGAGTGGTGGATTTGACACATTGAAACACGTGATACCATGTCTTGGCGAAAGTGGTTTCGACAAACCACCTTCTTGCACAGATGTATCTCTAAAGGCACCGCGCGTCTATGTTTTCAAGACTTGGGTCTTATTTAGAATTTTCATGGTGATAACACCAGGAAATCAGGAGAGATAATTCTGATATATATATTGAACCAAAATGGTTCATATTTTTCATGAATTGTTGAATTGTTAGCCTGATAAGTTTTGATGGCTGCACATTTTGAAGAACTAACAACAACTAGATCAGATCAGACTAGTGCAGAGTCCCTAGGAATGGAAGAAGCATAGGGGAATTATAGTCAGCAAGATGAGAGTAGAGGGGTGGATGTCCATTTGGGTATTGAAGGAACGAACTCCAATGGACATGGAGAAGAAAGGAATGAAAACATGAATATGGCTGATACCATTAAGAATTTGCAGAAGGATGTCCAAAGCCATAAAGATGATAATGAAAGGCTTATGAGAGCCAAAGAACAACAAGATGAATTCAACATGAAGTTATTGGAGGGCTTGAACAGAATAGAAAAGAAATTGGTTAAGGAGAGTCGATCAAGAAAATATGGAAGTCACAAGCCTTCAGATGAGAAATGAAAAGCCATAAGTGTTAGTAGACATCACCATCATTCCCCAAGGCATTCCAATAAGAGAACAGGAAACATATCAAGTCTATCCCATGTCAGAAGGTATAAGAGGTCTGGGGTGGATGAGCTGCGAGGAGAAATGAACAAAATCAAACCTCCTACATTCAATGGTGAGCACAAGAAGGATGAAGAAGCATAAACATGGTTGTTGGGCATGATAAAGTATTTTCAATTGCATAATTATTATTCTCATGCAGAAGGTAGAATTGCTATCTATCAACTCAAAGGAAAGGCCTCCATGTGGTGGGATCAACTTGTGTAGGTGCAACACATTAAAGAGAAAAGTGTTACTTGGAGGGAATTCAAGAAGTATTTTGAGAAGAAATACTTGACTAAGAGATACTATGACAAGAAAATGAAAGAGTTATTTGAACTCAAGCTTGGAAGTATGACCATAAAAGAATATGAGAGAAGGTTTATAGAACTACTGAAGTATGTCTCATTCATCAAGGATGAGACAGTCAAAATTCAAAGGTATTTGAGTGGATTTCCATCGTTGATCAGTGACAAAATACAATATGATGATCCCAAGAAATTAGAAGAGACCATAAGGTGAGCTAAATGCCTATATGATCAGTAGAAAGCAAGGCCAACTTTCCAAAAGGCTTGGGAAGACAATAAGAAATTCAAGATGGATTAGAGGAAGAAGGGAGCTAAGCCACCATTCTTCATAAATAATCCACAAAGACAGAAAATGTCTAATGAACCTGAAACTATTGACATAGGAAGTCAAGGGCCAAGGTAACCACTTATGAAATGTTGGGGTTGTAAAGGAGATCATAGGTTCAGAGATTGTCCTCAGAGAGGTGAAAAAGGTAGGGTTGTTCACATTGTATAGCAAGCTGAAACAATGGAGGACATGGGCAGATATGTGCCAAGGATTTATGCAGCCCTGGACAACAAGAAAGCAGAGTATCAATCCCACATGATTGAAGTGGAAGGTATGATCAACAACCAAACCATTGTTATTTTAATTGATTCAGGAGCTAGTCATAGTTATATAGAACCTAAGATGGTGGAAAGTTTGCAATTGCCAAGAAGAAAGCATGGGAAATCCTAGTTGGTGTAGCGGGATACAGGATCCAGAAGAAAAGTTAATGAGATGGTTAAGTCATGCCTCATGGATATGAATGGACTAAGCACCAAGGAAGATTTGAACATCTTGCCTTTAGGTTACTATGAGTGTCTAATAGGGATGGGTTGGTTGGACCAACATAACACTCTCTTAGACTATCACAAAAATCATTTACTTGCCTGGATGAGGAAGGGAAACTAAGGAAAGTATAGGGAATTCCTAGGGTAGTAACCATTAGAGAAATTTCAGCATTGCAGATGAAGAAATGTTACCGAAAAGGGTGTCAAATAATTGCAACTCATTTGGTGGAGACACCTAGAGATAAGGTTCCAGATTTTGAGGATTATGCAGTCTTGGAATATTTTGAGGATGTGTTTAAGGAGGTATCGGGACTACCCCTGAGGAGAGACATTGATTTCTCTATAAATTTAATGCCTGGAGCAACGCTAGTATCAAAGACTCCTTACATAATGAGTACACCAGAATTGAAGGAGTTGCAAATGCAGCTTGAAGAACTTCTGAAGAAGGGGTATATACGGCCAAATGTGTCACCTTGGGGTGCCCTAGTCTTGTTTGTGAGAAATAAATATGGAACACTAAGATTGTGAATTGACTTCAGATAGTTGAATAAAGTGACTGTTAAGAACAAGTATCCTCTGCCAAGGATTGATGACCTCTTTGATCAATTGAAGGATGCAAATATATTTTGAAAGATAGATATCAGATCAGGATACCATCAGGTAAGGATTAAAGAAGAAGATATCAACAAGACCTCCTTTAGGACAAGGTATGGTCATTATGAGTTCACAGTGGTGCCATTTGGGTTGTCAAATGCACCAACTATTTTCATGTTCTTAATGAATGGTGTTTTTCGAGAATATTTGGACAAGTTTGTCATTGTCTTTTTGGATGACATTCTTATATATTCTAAGTTAGAGGAAGAGCATGAACATCATTTGAGGATGTTGTTGCAAGTATTAAGGGATCATCAGTTGTATGCCAAATTGAGCAAGTGCTCATTTTATCATAAACAGATTCATTATTTGGGGCATATCATTTCAAAGGATGGGATAGTAGTGGATCCTGAGAAGATAGAGGCCATTAGAGAATGGTCAGCGCCGAAGAATGTGAAAAAGATGAGATAATTCATGGCTCTTGTAGGATACTACAGAAGATTTATTGAAGGATTCTCAAATATTTCACACCCAATCACTTCCTTGCAAAGGAAGGGAGTGAAGTTTCAGTGGACATTAGATTGCGAGAAGAGTTTCCAACACTTGAAACAATTATTGACAAGTTCTCCAATATTAAGAATCACGGACCCAGATGAAGACTTCATCATATGCATCGATTCATGTAATGAAGGACTTGGTGGAGTCCTCAGTCAAAATGGGTTTTTCATATGTTATGAATCAAGGAAGTTGAAGGATCATGAAAGAAACTATGCCACTCATAATTTGGAGTTGGAAGCCATAGTGTATGCCTCGAGGAAATGGAGACACTACCTCATGGGAAAGAGGTTTGAGCTAAGAATGGACCACAATAGTCTGAAATATTTATTTGATCAGCCAAATCTAAATTCTAGTCAAAGCAGATGGTTAGAATTTCTAAGTGAATATGACTTTGATATAAATCATATCAAGGGGAAAGAGAATAAAGTGGATGATGCACTCAGCAGGAGGGTGCATGAATTATATGCTACAACCATTAGCATGTATCAGACTGATATTAAAAGAAAAATTCTGGAGGCTACAAATGCAGATATGCAATACAGAGAATTGGTAGCAATGCTACAACAGGGTAAGTTGCCACAAAAGGTGGATAATTATAATTTGGGAATAGATGGAATACTGTTGTACAAGAACAAAATTTTTGTTCCAAATGTCCAAGACTTGAAACGTATGATTTTTCATGAGATGAATAATGTTCCTTATGTAGGGCACCCTGGATATTAGAAAACTTTGGCAGTGATCAAAATCCATTACTTTTGGCTAGGTATGAAGAGAGAGATCGTTGAATACATTGCTAGATGTATGGAATGCCAGAAAGTTAAAGCTGATAATAGGCACCTAGCAAGGTTGCTACAACCCTTACCCATTCTTGAATGGAAGTGGGAAGTGGTGACAATGGATTTTATTACGGGATTGCCTAGAACAGGCAAGCTGCATGATTCGATCATGGTGGTGGTGGAAAAGATTACAAAAGATGCCCATTTTATTCCATTGAAAACTACTCACAAGGAAACAAATGTTGCTGATATTTTCATGAAGGAAGTGGCACGATTACATAGAATTTCTAAAACAATTTTGTCCAACAGAGACCCGAAATTCACCTCAAATTTATGGAAAGGATTGTTCAAAGGATTTAGAACGAATATGAACTTTAGTATAGCTTATCATTCTGAGTCTGATGGACAGACAGAGAGAGTGAACAGGGTGATAGAAGACATACTGAGAATGTATGTGATGGACAAACCATCGAAATGGGAAGACTACCTACACTTGGTAAAATTTGCTTACAACAATGGGTATCAGGCATCGTTGAAGATGAGCCCATTTGAAGCACTTTACAAAAGAATGTGCAATACCCCAGTGAGTTGGGATAATCCAACTGATAGGACAGTAGTTGGGCCAGAGTTGCTCAAGGAGATGGAGGACCAAATGATAAAAAATTAAGCAGAATTTAAAAGCTGCCCAAGACAGACAGAAAATTTATGTTGATAAGAATAGAACCCACAGAGAATTCAAAGTGGTTGATCATGTTTTCCTGAAAGTAAAATCTAACAAGAGTTCCTTGAAGCTAGGAAGTTGCACCAAGTTGGCAGCCAGATTTTGTGGGCCATTTGAAATCCTAGAGAGGATTGGTCTAGTTGTTGATATGATTGTGTTGCGTGCATCTATGTTTGTTCATAATGTCTTCCATGTATCATTGCTAAAGAAATATATACTTGATGTTAATCATGTTATTGATTGGAATGTGATTTAGGTGGAGAAAGAAGGTGCTTTTCAAGTGCATCCGGTGTGCATTTTGGACTGGAAAGTCAAGTAGCTCTGGAACCGAGACATAGGGCTTGTAAAGGTCCAATATACCTAGCACGGTCCTGAGGATGCTACTTGGGAGCATGGGGATGCAATGTGGATAGAATACTCGCATATTTTTGAAGATTTTTGAAAACTTTGTTGTATATGGGTGTATGATGCACCGAGGACAGTGCATAAATAAGGGGAGGGGATTGTAATATCCCTCATCCGAACCCAATTGTAACTGTAATATAACTATACTTAAGCTGGTGAGTTGTTTTTACATCATTTTTTAATGCACCTCCCATGGGATAGTGCACGCATGAACTGCGCAATAAAATGATGTAATGTGCACATTCCCAGATACTGCGCGCAGTAGCTAAAGTGCGCATAGTATGGAGGAAAATGAGACTCATGTATATGATATGTGTTATAGGCTGGTGAGATAGTTATTATAAGCTGGGATGCTTATGTTTTGGTATTAGGTCAGAGCACCTAGATGTTAAAGGCCAGGGCACCTATTTTGTACATGTATCATGATTAATATAAAATACATCGTTGCACGCAGACCGACCATGATAAAAGAGATGTGGGACTGAACTTCACTAGTTAGGGAAAGGGAGGGCCAACCGTTAAGAGAAAGGGCTAAGTTAGAGATCTTAAGCCAAAAAAGAATATTATACCAATATTTCCTAAAACATAAAGGATGGATAATTATTTTATCCTAAGTTCTAAAGTTGGGGACAAGTGGACCAAAGTAACTTCCGATATGACAAGTGTCAAGTTGGGGACATGCATTCATATCGTGGGGAATTAGCTCATTTGGTCAATTTTCACGAGAGTTCTTACCAGCATCTTGACCATCATTCTCACGATCACTTTCACGATCACTTTCACAGTGATTCCTTCCATCACTCAGTTATCCACTCAATAATTCCATGACCATTTTCACTCATGCAATCATTTATCCTTGAGACATCCATTTCACCATATTTGAGCATGTTTCCATAACCTTTTCTAGTTGGCGTACATGGTTATATTGGAGCGGGATTGAAGAAACGGGTTGTTAGGCCCATGAGCAATTATCCAAGTGAGAGAATTGTTGGGGATTGATTCCTGAAGGTGCTAAACTGTATCTATAGTACTCTGAGACTTCTGGTTTGGCCTGTTGTTGAAGCCGTGGAAGGGAAGTGGGGTAGCCGAGGGACTGTTGAGTAGAGAAGTGGAACACTTCCTTGGGTGGGACAAGCATGTGGGGAATGAGAGGTTGTAGGTTGTTAGTTGAGTGAGCACCTGAGATGAAGTCTTTCCTATTGTCCATGAGCCTTAGCCTTGTTTGGAACCCTTTACCTGGGTGGATTTTAGTCCCAGCTCGGGGGTGACTCACTGTTGAGAGTGATGAAAAATGTAGTCTAAGGCTGGGAGGTTCGTGGATGGTCTGTATGCAGTTGGTGACAATATTTCCAAGATAAGTACCAATCGTATGATAAAATTATATGATGCTTTGTTATTTACGTGATTATGTTACAGTTTATCATATATGTGATTATATTTGCCTATATGATTATGGGTATTTCCTTGTATATGCTCCATATCTGTGGTTACTTTTATTCCAGTATGAAATCGTATATTATAGAATGATTTTTTTTTTTTATGTCTATATGTAAATCTTCTGCAAGAGTGTTGTATGTATATGTTTAAGTTGCATGCAGTTTGAGGGGAAAAACTTATGTGGCATAGCTCAGTTGAATACTGGGTATGTTATCGTATGTTCTGTAGTAAGAGAATGAAATCATTCGCTAGAGTAGCATGGCCTAACCTGTTTAAGGTTGGGGATGCTACAAATTGGTATCAGAGCATGAGAGATTGCTCTGGAGTGGCATTCCCCGGCCTGTGAGTGGGCAGGGGACGTTACAGGAATACATTTGTTTGTCATAAGTGGGATACTTTCAGACTGTGTCAGACAATGTCACATTGTGATATTCCACTATTGAGTGAGAAATTACTCAATAGCATAGTTAGAGGCATTTGTATCGATCTCAAATGGTTGTTGAAATTATGGTAATGTGAGCATTGAGACACAACAAAGGCAATGTTTCAATTCTATGAACTCCTTTTATTGAGATTCTGACCAAAATAATTTTTCTTTCTCTCATCCCTTGGTGACTTGACTCAAGGGCCAAGTGATATGAGAGAATCCCAACATGAACCTATGGTAGAAATTAGCAATACCTAGAAATATACTGATCTAGGTGGATATCTATGGCTACCCACCTTTTCCGACTGGCTCAAAACAGTTTTCTAGCAATTTTGGCAATTTAGTATTTTTAGCAGGTTTTAACTTTCGGGGCCATTTTGAGGGCCTAAATAAAGGTTTTCCATGATATTGGTTCTCAATGATACCCAAAGGCATTATTGACCCCCCCAAAATGAATCTCCTCGACGATACCTTTCCAACGAGTTATCATACGCCTAAAACGGAGATCGTATGCAAAAGTTACGACCCCGTGAAGTTGATGTACTAACTTACCCAAACGGGGCCCACATGACTTTTGGTGCTTCATCTCCTAGGGTTAGGTTTTTGGATGTCTAGGGTTTTCGACATTCCTGTTTATTGTAAAAATGCCTTTAGAGCCTCATTGTAATCATCTTCTTGCGAATGCGAGTAGCCATCACATCTCTTCTCAGAGATAAGCTACCACCATTCTAACGAGTCTTTCACTCTATATTTTTACAGTCTCTGTACATTTATTTCATTAATAGAAATCGTGTATTACTATATCTCTGTGTTTATGGTTTCATCTCTGATATATTTCTGTTATATTATTAGATATACGTGATATCTCTGTGCATTTCTTTATTATATCTCCGCTCTCATTTCATACCGAAAATAATTTGGATCAGTGGTATTAGAGCAGGCTGCTCTTGATTGTTTTTTCAGTTCATGTCCTCGAAGAGGTCCGAGTATAGAAAGTTGGGTCTCGATCTTGCCTCTATTGAAGACAATCACTCTCGCACACGCAAGAAACCCTCAATGTAAAAAGAAAAGAAAAACGACGGAGCAGGTGATCCTATCAATCTGTTGCTTGAGCAAGCTCTCACGCGACAAAGGGATGAAATGATGGAGAATTTTGCCCACATCCTTAAATGCCTGTCGATAGCATCAGACACATATTCATCAATCGTCCACTTTGGAGGCACCTCTCCTTTCAAGGTACAAGTTAATTTTGATATTCCTGTATTTGAAGGACAGATAGATGCAGAAGCCCTAGAAAAATGGCTAACTCTACTAAAAGGTTATTTCTCTGTTCACAATTTTTCTGACAAAGAAAAGATCACCTTCGAACTCCTTAAAGCTCTCCCTCATGTCAAACATTGGTGGGAAACTTACTGGGAGAAAAGTTCCATAG
>SNQJ01S0037774.1:53759-74481 GCA_010110895.2 Picea sitchensis
ATGTACAAGCACCAACTTGTACAGGAGACTTTTATAGTCTCCCCTTGCTCCTCCCTACCACCCTGGAATCCTTCTCTGTCACTAAGAACCTGCAAACCAACTCTTTATCTTCTCTGGCAAAGGATTTATCATTCAAGTCCTCTCTATTTATATAATCATATCAAATCCATTCTTCTCCCCTTGATCTCTTCTATATCTTCATCATTTATTCTCACTGCCCCTGTATGATTTTATTTCATTTTTATATTCATTTACATAAATGAATTTTACCTTAGAGATACGTCTGTACCATTAATTCTATACGCATCAACGCCACACAATATCTACGTGTTTCTTTTTTTTTATCTTCTTCAACCCCTTCGGTTACCCCTCAAATCCCTAGAACAACGCTTCAACAATTGAAATGCCAAATGTCCAAGAACCATGATTCAGTTCTGCTAACTGAATCATAACTGAACAATTAATCATGAAGAGCAACAGTTCTAGAATATTTTCAACACATGTAAACTAGATTCTAAGGTCAAAACACATAGTGAAATATAAAAAAAAAAAAACATTTTTGGATTTTTGGATATGATAAATTCAAAACAAAAGCACAATCACACCACACACCTATGTACAAGGAACTACACATTTTGATTCTTTAGGAAAAGTATATCACATGGCTAGGCTCAGACCAAGGATCATTTTCATCATAAATGAACCCATGCACCGATATCAACATCATATGGCTCACCGCATTAGGGCCATACCACACGAGATTTAATTTCCGCATACGAAGATACTCAGGGTGAGTAGTCTCACGAGCTAGGGAAGCTCCTTGATGGGATCCATCAAGATGTAAAGGGGGTACGAAATGTGAATCTTAGATGGAAGGGGAAGTAGACAATTCGGTGGTAAGTTATAAAAAAGATAATAGAGGAGGAAAAGAGTTAAGAATATGGGTTTCACTAGGTGTCTAAACAAATGCCCCGAGTCTCATATCAAGACATATCATGTCAAATCTAATAAGTTTCAAACTAGTGAGGATGGATTCTAGATGATTCTCATCTTCTTGGGATTTTCTATGGAAGCCATGACATCCAAGATGGCATCTTCTAAAGGAAACGCACAATCAAGGGAGTCATGTGAACCGCGAACGTCAATAACTTGTATGGGTGGAGTAGGATGATCAAACTCCATATGAGGATGGAGTCAATGACCAGTATCAATGGATGTTGATAGGATGGTCAGATCAATAATATCAACCATGGTGAGTGGTATGGAGGCACTATATGAATCAACATCATCGGGGTGAGGTACCACCCAAGGATAGAAAGACCCAAGGGATCCACTGGTAGATGAATAAATCATGTTGATGGGGGGTGATGGTTGCACTAGTGGATGGTGGGGGAAGAGGGAATATACCCATAAGACAAGGATCTTTGAACATCCCTGCACCAATGTTCATAGAAGGTTGTGTGGTATCACCGACAAAGGGTGCATTAGACCCCACATTGGATCCAAGGTCTACGGTGTAGAACTCAAGTTTATCAATCGGAAAAAAATTCTCTTGGTGAGGGAAGAGTAGGACCCTAAATACCAAGGAGACAACTGTAGTCATCTCATAGAACTAGGTGCTCCAGAGTAACAACTTGTACTTAAGTGGTGCGTCGACGGCCTCTACAGAAATGAAGACAATCTTTCCACCTAACTCAATGGGTAAGGTAGTGATAATTCCATATGGTTGGAACATTTGTCCATCGAAGTATTTTAAAAGTGTAGGAAACATATCAATCTTGGGAGATCCAAGGTATTTCAACAAGAAATCGACATGATGCAAGTCAAGGCTCCTTCATCAACAATTATTCGAAATATGTTTTTCCCCATCATTCATACTTTAATCTAGAAGGATACTTGATGGGAGAGCCTATTATTAGTTTGGGTAGTGTCAAAAGTAATCAATTTTTCTCAGAGGGATCAACCCCACCTATGGATGATAGCAACTATTTCTACTGAGTAGGGAAGCTTTGGATAACTTTGAGGTCCGGCATGGAAAAAGGTGCATGGGCTAAGTCTTCCACAATATTCTAGTTGTGGCTAGTCTATGCATTGGGATGATGTGTCATACAATGAAGAACGCCCTTCAGGGGGGAAAGTGGTGCATCAAGGAATGGATTCTCTA
Source organism: Picea sitchensis (assembly GCA_010110895.2). NCBI lineage: Eukaryota > Viridiplantae > Streptophyta > Pinopsida > Pinales > Pinaceae > Picea > Picea sitchensis. The sequence continues at coordinate 55,924 of SNQJ01S0037774.1, forward strand.
TCTGAAGAGGGCCACTAGGTTGGGTAGAAGATGTTGGATCTGGGGAAACATTAGAAGGCTTGGGAATTTCATATTTCTTGTTTCGAGTCTGCAATTTGACCATGTGGTCACACATATAAATGGAATAATTCGATGAGGACCCCTCATGCTGATGGGTAATTGCGATGCCCCATGGAAGAGGGGTAGGATTTGAGGCAACCATGTTTTGATTTTGGGGAGGGAAAGTATGAGTTAAGAAAATAGGTTGTTGGGGGGGTTGTTTTTGTGATAAATACTGATGGATCTCATATTTCCAAGGGAACTAGTGAGTGGGATGGTCCTCCCCATAAATGGTGCAGAGGAACCAAGATTTCCTCTTCTCCTTAGTGCCTCCCTCCTAGGAAATTTGTGTTGATGTTTTGGTAGTTATGAGAGGTATTAACCTCCACATGTAACCTATGACTTAGAATAGAATATTTCAGAAGCAAGTGAACCATTAAATATATGTGGAAACCCTAGAAGATAAGTCGGCCTAGAAGAATAAATAATATTAGAAAATTATCTTCCAAAAATACAAGTTGTCACCACAAGAAAAATACAAACAAAAAACATAATTACCAGAAAGTCAAGTCGGCCCATCCAAAAAATTTACTGGACAAATTAATATAAATATAGGACATTTTAGCTCATTTGGATGCCCAGTCAAATCATAAGTCTTGTGGAGAGTTGCACTTGAAGTTGCAACTGTAGCTGCAAGGAGGAATAAGGAAGCATGGTCATCTCTTGGTAGTGGTGTCTCTCTAGCGCTATCAAGTGATTCTCTTGGTGAAACTCTTGGTGATATTCTTGCTAAGAATGGAGCAAGGTTGAGAGAGTAGTGTAGTTGTAGCAGTTGTAGTTGTTGTAGTTATGTATGACACTTATTCTATGTATATGGAGACTCTCTCTCTTGTGTGCTACCATTGGAGAAGGAGATCTCTACTTGTATTGAGTTGTTGTTGCATTTAGTGTTGGACACATAGACCAAAANTACACAACATTAATTATACATCACCATTCACAACATCATTACTCATTACTTCTATTCACACTTCATTTCTTTCATCTAAACATATCTCAATGGAATATATTAAGAATAAATAACTATTAACCATCACAATAAAGAACATAATGAACACCATATATATGTATAAGTTTCTTTTGTATTACAGACTACAATCCTTGGGGTTTATCAACACCAACTTAAATGAGCACCAACTCTCAATGAAACACCCGACTTACAGATCTCAATACCAACTGAGAAGAGGAATCCAATCCTCAAGTACAAGACCCAACTTGTATACATAAATCAATCTGTCAAAATGCACCAATAGTCTATACCAATAAAAGTGCATCAACTGTGCACAACACAACCTATCACAATAACCTACCACCTCAACCTGTCTCATCAATATCATCATACAAATCTAATCTATTCACAAAGATCAATCATCAAGTCAAATCTCAACCATATTCACAATATCGCAAAGTTAACCAACAAGATAACTCTAGCAATACACCATACGCTCCATAAACCAAATACCATAAACCCTTACACAAGACCATGTACCAAACCTCACTGTTATGTAGCCTCAAGCATGTACCATGTCATGACCAAATGTAACCATCAAAACATGAATATAAACATACATGTAACTCTATAACATACCTTGTTTATGTGATCACAGACTTGCAAACTTTCCTTAACTTCAACAACAAGAGACTAGCATTTTCATCAAACTTTACTTTAGTCTCAGATGGCTAATTTTGGATTAATAAAAAACCCTAACTTGCAATAAGAATAACTCTGTACCTGTAATTCATAAAGGTCTAAAAATTATACGAAATATTTTTCAGTGTCTTCTCTACAAATCCTCCAAGTTTCACTACTTGTAACCTCCCAGAAAATGAGTTATAGAAAAAATGGTAGACCTTTATGAATTTTGGCTTATTCTAGAGAGCGAACTTGTAGAGCTTGTTGTTTTCCCTTGACCAAGTTTTGAGGAACACTTGGTCATATTTGACCGTTTTTGGGACTTCAACAGCCTGTCAAATATGGAGCATAAGGCGAAGTGAAGATCGTGGAAGCTAGACCCCCTTTTTGGGTCCTTTTTGGGTTTTTGTGGATAATGTAACAGGACTGGGATGTCTGCCCATGGGTTTACCCATGTTTAGGCCCCTTTTTGTAATGTATAAGTAGAAGTCTAGGCTATGTAAGAAGGAACCTTTTTTTAGGACACTTGAGAAGTGGATTAGTGCTAAGAGTTGATCTGTGTGATATACTTGCAGAGTTGAGTGCAAGTATTGTAAGTGCTGAGTGCACAGATTGTAAGAAGGTTTTATGCTTAGAGCTACTCGGGGAAGGAGGATCTAGTGAGCTGCGCAGATCTCCTGTCCTATGTGGAGTAGGTTTTGAGGTTCTGTGCTTGTAACCAATTGGCCAACAATAATAGAGAAGACGAGTTGGTGGACGTATCGCCAGGGTGAGGGTGAACCATGTAAATATGTGTCATTCTTTGTGTTGTTACTTACATGTGTTTTCCCTCTCTTTCTAAGTGCTATGGCATGTTTATATACATTTACTTATGCTTTGTACTTATTAGATGTGTATAGATGATAGATTTGATGTGTATGAAGTTGCTAAGTGCTTGGTCTACCAGATCCGGTCTGTTGTATGCTGCTAAGTTCTTAATAATCTTGGATCTAAGTATATACGACAATGCTCTGTGTTATCTGTGGAGTGAGATAAGAGTTAATTCTAGGTGAACTATTGATGCTAAGTGATTTCTTAAGTGTGTAATCACATATCTGTATCCCAGCTAAGGTTGTAGACACCTGAGTCCTGCAACCACCCCTGCCTCTACCTCGGGTGAGACTTCGTCTACTTCGTAGGTGTTGCCAAAAGGGTCGGTAGTTAGGGTTTTGTTGGTGCGTTGTTGTAGCATTGAAACCTGGGTCTACCCCTGTGCCAACAAATGGTTTCGTTGCTGGGACCTGAAACTGTGATTTCTGGGAACTAAGGAAGAAGAAGCTTTGTGCAAAGATTCATCCTGAACTTGTGGAAACTCTGTGCATAGATCTGTCGCTTTGATGCGCAGTACTCTACTCGACCTACGAAGCTTTGTGTTGAAGAAAAGAAGCCAGATCTGAAGAAAAGAGGTAAGGTCTATAAACTTTGTGCTCTGATAAAGGTAAGAATAGTGAAAGGTTTTAGATATGGAAGCTTTGTGCTCAATAAGTGGAAATTTTTGTTTCTGAAGCATGAATTTAGGTATGCTTGATAGATTTTGTCCTAGCTTGAAAACTAGGGCATTTTTAGATGAAAGAATGTTTGATATGAATAGATCTGATAAGAATAATGAAAGATATGTTATACCTGTGTATAGAAAGAATGTTGGACTAACGAGTGGATGCAAGATCCTAGAAATAATTTTTTGCAAGCTAGCCATTATGATCCTAGCACGTAGTACAAGAAAATTTGGGGATCATTGAAGTGAAAGAGAGGATTAAATCTTTGTTACAGTTGCAGAAGACCAGGACATCTTGCTAAGGAATGCCCTGGGAGAAAACCTAGTTGCCTTTGTTGTAAGGCTATGGACCATGAAGTATTGGATTGCCCTAGAATGATTACTAGACTTGAAAAGATGAATATGGAGCAAGAAAAACCTGAAGGAGATCAAGAGACTAAGATTATAGAAGAACCCCAGAAAGAATCAAAGATTATGTTACTGAAAATGAAAGAAACCCTAAATGAACATAAAGATGTCAGTTTGTCAAAGATCTTCAAAGAAAAGGAGAAAATCGAAGTAATAATAGGAGACTTCAAAATTGACTGTGCTCTGGATGAGGAAACACAGATGAACATTATGACATAAATCACTTGGGAAACCCTAGGAAGGCCTGTTGTGGTTCCTTCACTAGGAAAAATAGGGTTGTTTAAAGGAAAAATGCTAACCCCATGTGGTAGGATTACCCAGATAGCTATGAGTACCCATGGAGCTTCGACAGAGGAAGAATTCGAAGTTATTAAATTTATTGAGGACCATGACCCATTTCCATATTTGTTAGGAAAGATCTGGATTGAAAAAGACCAGATCCAAAGAAAAGAAGAAAAGGAAGCCCTAGAACAAAAGAAGCAAGAACTCATGGAATTTATGACTAGAAGGATCACCTACTTGATGGAAGAACAAGAAAACAGATCTAAGCTATTGGACACTAGGGACTTGGACATCGAAGATATAAGAGCATTAGAGGAACCACAGAAGACTGAAATACCTAATCCATATGTTGAAGGAGTATTACCCTCAGATCTAAAGAAAGAATCTCAGTAGTGCGAAGTGACTATATCGAGAGAAGATAAGAATCAGAACAGGAAAAGACAGACTGAGTTGAAGACTACTGGGAAGAACGCTGGAAAATCAAGTAAGAAAAAGGTGAAGATTGAAAAGTTACAAGAGATCCCAAGTGGAACACTGTAGAAGGAAAAATCACAGGAATTTAAATTCGCTGAGATATCAAAACAGTGACATATGGCACTTCGCCGTGGCAAAGCAATCTAGTCGTTGGACCGATATACCCATTCGAATTTCACCCTGAACGGATAGAAAAGCATTAAAGGATCACTGCCAGACCATTGGACCTCACAATAATGGACAGATCTACGATAATGGAAGCTTAATACCTGTTGCAAGAAGACCGTTGACAAATTTCCTATTTAGCTCGTCGTGTCATGCCCAAATAACAATTTTTCCAACTGAAAATTTGAAGCCCGCAGAACTAGTGATTGTATACAGTGATCATTGCAAGCAAATTGTTCATCCTAGTGCAGTATCTGAGATCATTATGCCCCGATTATCTTTTCCAAGTGCGTATGTCCGACGATATCATCGTAGTTGAGGAATATGTCACAGAGGTCCTTCTTTATTTAATGACTGAGAGAGTCATGTCAGAAAGAGGAATGTCCACCGGAGTCCAAGCATCATCGATGAGAGGAGTGCAAGCCTTCCCATCGACTGCTCGAGCAGGAACATCTCGAGCCGGCGCGAAAAGGAGAACTAAGAATAAAGATGACATAGCCAATGAGAATTTGGTGCCATCCATCCTACCATATTACATACCCCCTCTGAGCAGTGCGATTAACAGGGACAGTGTCCCTAGAGACTTTGAATACACCCTAGTCACTTCATATCTACCGAAAGGAGTATGCACCTACCATGTAGATCAAGACAAGGTTACAGTGTTGAATTTTTGTGACTTCACCCTGGGGGACCGTAAAGTTTACAGCATGCTCGCCCCGTATAAGTACTTGAGAATGGATGATGAACCTCACACAGTCTACTTTGCTCAACGTTATGAAAATAGCACACTTCTACAGACACCAGGAGGTGAATTCTTGTGTAAAATTGTTGCTAGCAAGTTACCACGGAGGATACCTATGGTTAAATCATCGCATAACTATTGATCTGACAATAATCAATAGGATCACTGGGCTTGGCATGTAGGGCCCTGATCCCCAGGATTACTACCCTGGAAAGACCGCAGATCACACTCTTTCACAGAAGATTAAAGAAGCTTACGACAATGTCGAGAAGCGCATGCGAGACTACAAGGTAGCCTCTATCGAAAGTGGCACAATACACCTCGCATGTCAACTGATCGTAGGAAATATGGTATGTAATAATAAACCTACACAAGAATCAGGATTTGTAGTTGACCTCGTAGGAAAATGCGTAGAGGGACTATAGATGAACTGGGCGAAGTACCTCGTAAACTAGCTAGATATTGACTGTAGAGAAGCCCAGGATCAGGGGCATGAATTCCATTTTAGATGGATTCTAATACTAATCGCTTTTTTTGCATGGGAGCTACCAGAAGGTGCAACCTTCTCGGACCTCGACCCCTTTGAGCCACTAGCCGCAAAGTTCAGTACATTGTGGTACTCGACCGACATGAACAAGCAATGGAAATCGAATGTCATTTTTGCACACATATTATAACCAATTGAAAGAAGCCATAGGGGGTGAACCTTGCATAACCCCAAACACTTTACAAAGGTTCTAACCTATGATAAATTTCAGCATGGACTGCCACTTTATATACCTAATTCCACACGTCGATGAGCACCAGGAACAACTTCAGTCCTATTATAAGCTGACAGAAGAAGAACTAGAAGAGATCACCAAGGAATGGTCGATGGACCTCCTTGTTGCAGCAGATCCAGTGGACATTTCAGACATCAAAATCCCAAAAGTTGCACAGGACACACCTGGGCCCAGTAAAACAAAGAAGATGAAGAAGCCTGAAGAGGTTCAGGATGTAGATAACATATCTCTAAGGACGAATTCTATCACACCAGATCAAGGAGGTAATGGTGAAGACCTAGAGGAAGTTGAACAGAGGCTGGAAGATGAATTCGAAGTTATAAAGAAGAGAAAAGGGTCACCTCCAAAGTCTCCCTCCTGGAAGAAATTGAAAGCAACTGTAACTAAGATGCAGACCACGCTCACTTTGGATGACTTCAGTTTCCTCCTTGCAACTATGAATGAAGCCATAGAAGAGATAACATAAAAGAAGGAAGTGAAGTAGGAGAAGATATATAACAGGATTGAAATTGGGCTCCAATAAGTGTAGCAGGCACTCCAGTCTAGTCGTGCAATCTATCTCTACTGCACCTCAGCCTGAAGGAACAACAGAAGTGGGAGAAGAATCAGTCCAACTCTACAAAATTGCTAATACAGTCGAAGTACGCCTTCAAAATGCACAGGAAGAAAAAGCGCAGGTTACACAAGCCTTAAAGAAAGTCCAAGAGGAAATCATAGAACAACATAGAGCCACACAACTAGAGAAGGATGCTCTCCAATCAAAATCTGAAGAAGATAGAGTGAAGATCCAAAAGGAGAAAGAGAAAATACTTGCGAAGTAGATCGGGATGTAAGAAGCAGTTAATCGAGCATTCCACTCCATCACTGGATTAGAACAAAAGAGAGAAGAACCCTTCAAACGTCAAGTGATGAAGCTTGCTGAATTTATTCAGCAGCTTCAACAAAGGGTCATAGAATTAGAGCTTCAAACTATACCAAGTACCTTGCAAGAAGTGCATGACCAGCGAGAATTGAATGCTCAGAGTGTAGTCAAGAGGATTAAAACACTTTTTGCAGAATGCAAACAGTTAAGTAGAAGAAGCGTGTAGATATATGAACAACTATCTGAAGATCCAGAGTTGAAGAAATTGGAGTCCCAACTCTAGGAAGCAAAGCAACACGCAGATACAGTATAGGCACAACTCAAGCTCCTATCACCCATCGAGAGGATGAAGAGATCCCAGGAACAACACACCACCCAAAAACCCATTCTTACCACATAGAACAGATTGATGGAAGTCACCCACAAACTCGAGCCGAGCTAGGAGATGGCCTATCTATTGTTTGAAGAAATTGAAGGCCAAGGAACAGTACTAGAACAAGTAGTTGCTATAGTCGAGTAGCAACTGGAAGGACCTATCATCGAAGTGGTTATTCATGAATTCGTTGAGCAAGAAGCAATAGCACAGAGACAAGTCGAAGCATCTCGATCCAAGCTCGAGACCTTTGAGGCAAAGTTACCTAGATCTGAGTGACTCAAGACGAGTCACATGTGAGTGTTGGGGGCCTGTTTGCCCTGGACCAAGTTTTGAGGAACACTTGGTCAGATTTGACCATTTTTGGGACTTTGATAGTCTATCAAAGATGGAGTGCAAGGCAAAGCGGAGATCGTGGAAGCTAGACCCCCTTTTTGGGTCCTTTTTGGGTTTTGGGGGATAATGTAACGGGACCGGGATGTCAGTCCATGGGTTTACCCATGTTTAGGCCCCTTTTTGTAATGTATAAGTAGAAGTCTAGGCTATGTAAGAAGGAACCTTTTCTGAGGAAACTTGAGAAGTGGCTTAGTGCTAAGAGTTGATCTGTGTGATATACTTGCAGAGCTGAGTGCAAGTATTGTAAGTGCTGAGTGCACGAATTGTAAGAAGGTTTTATGCTTAGAGATACTCAGGGAAGGAGGATCTAGTTAGCTGCACAGATCTCTTGTCCTGCGCAGAGTAGGTTTTGAGGCTTTGTGCTTGTAACCGATTGCCCAACAATAATAGAGAAGAAGATTTGGTGGATGTAGCCCTAGGGTGGGTGTGAACCACATAAATCTGTGTGTCATGATTTTTGTTGTTACTTACATGTGTTTTCCCTCTCTTGCTAAGTGCTATGACATGTTTAGATATATTTACTTATGCTTTGTGCTTATTAGATGTGTATAGATGATAGATTTGATGTGTATGAAGTTGCTAAGTGCTTGGTCTACCAGATCCGGTCTGTTGTATGATGGTAAGTGTTGAATCATCTTAGATCTAAGTATATACTACAATGCTCTATGTTATCTGCGGAGTGAGATAAGGGTTAATTCTAAGTGAATTATTGATGCTAAGTGCTTCGTTAAATGTGTAATCACAGATCTGTATCCTAGCTAAGGTTGCAGACACCTGAGTCCTACAACCACCCCTGCCTCTACCTCGAGTGAGACTTCATCTACTTCGCAGGTGTTGCCGAAAGGGCTGGTAGTTAGGGTTTTGTTGGTGCGTTGTTGTAGCATTGAACCCTGGGTTTGCCCCTATGCCAATACATGCCATGCGTGGAATATTTTCTGTATGGATCTGGAAATTGTACAAAACATAATACATATTGTTCTATAACCAGTGCATTTGGTATTACTTAATTTTGATCTATTATGAATAATTTATGATTTTTTTATGTGGAACACTTCTTTTACACTAGTTTCAGGACTATCCACAAACCCTATCTTCCATAGAGTATAAATCCCAAACTACAATGACCCACAAGTTGAAATATTTATCACAGTTACTTGGATATGTTGTCTCAACAGTCTCCATATTTGGCTATCTTGATAATTCTAGAAAAAATGTTATTGTGAAAATGGTGATATGACCTATAAATATCATACCTTAGAAAACATCATCAAAAAAATTTATCCTACCTTGAATTTAAGCCTTCTTTACTTCACCTTCCCTCTGAAATTTGCCTTAGATATAATTTGTTACCTCGGTCACTTTTATATATTCAATATTCTAAATACAATACTAATTGGAGACCCTTTCTCTCTTATTTATACTCTCCAAGTAGCTTCCTATAGAAGTATCCACTTGACCACTTTGTCCACTTAGCCACTTTGTCCACTTAGCCACTTTTTACACTTAAACACTTTGTCCACTTAGACACTTTTTCCACTTAACCAACTTTGTCCACTTAGCCACTTTTTCCACTTAACCACTTTGTCCATTTAACCACTTTATCCACAAATAGTAAACTCTCCACTTCTAGTTGCAACTAATTTATTTTTAATTGTTTTCTTGTTGCAACCACTTAACCCATGACTAAAGACTTTGACTAGTCAAATTATTCGAGGAGCTTCTAGAATAATTTGACTTCTTTGACCTTCTAGGGGCTTCTATATAACTCATGAGGGTTCTCCATATTCACATAGTCATAACTCTCTAACCATGAGGAGTTATGTGGCATTCCGCATATAACCAGAAATGACATGACATATACTATCCATATGGAATAGTTTCTCCTGCAATTTCATTAATCTTCATTAAATTATTCCTTAATCAAACTTTGGTTCCCTAACCACATTTTTGGGATACCCAACCACCTAACCATTTGGACTTCACAAAGCATCTTCCCGTGAGGGATTTCACCATAAGGGGACCACTTTGAGAAATTTATCCAAGGGAGTCTTCCCGTGAGGGATTTCACCATAAAGGGACCACTTTGGAGTTTATCCATTTGGTTCTTCCTATCAACCATGCCATGAAATAAATGATATATCTTCATTTAATATCAATACATCATTATGACACCACTTGAAATCAAACATTTGACAACAGTTATGGAAATGGCCATATAACCAATAATCAATATATCAATGATACAAACACATCATTATGAAAATACTTGACATCAATGACAACATAGTACAACAGTCTCCCCCTTTGACATTGATGGAAACACCAACATTGATTCAAAACCAATCATTGATGGAAACACTTGGACATGGAAATTCTCATGCTCCCTTTGTGATCATCGCTCCTCATTAATGTTCATCTCACCACATCAATGTGACTATCTCTCCCCTTTTGATATCAATGGAGAAGGGCAATTCTCTCCTTGGGGATACTCCCCCTTCCTTAACTCTCCTTGGGGCTTCTCCCCCTTCCTAAACTCTCCTTGGGAATGCTCCCCCTGTTTGGATGCCTTTGATATTCCTCTGAATAATCTTTCCCACTTTCGACAAGGGGTATCACTTTGATGCAATTTTTATGGCATGGATGCTAATTGTCTCTCCTCCTGGAATCATGTTGCTGCAACCAATCATGGGAAGAATAATAAACCCCCGTGTGGGTATGTCTCCCCCTATCTTCTCTACAATATGAGAAATATGCAACCACTGCAATCTACTTATGTTGCAAATGTTACTTCTCAACCAGAATATATATCAACTACTCAAGAATGATCTACTCTTCCTATGACGATCCTTGGACCTATCCATGCATCAAACTCATGCCATACCATGCATAATGAAGAAAAATATATGTCAAAAATGAATAGAGAATCATGAACAAAACATAAACCATGTACATCTTGTGCCATATTGTGTGTCAACCATGAACAACACCCATGTACATCAACCATGTACATCAATACCATACAATATACCATAATATATCATCAATGGAGTGTATCAACCATATGCCAAGAACATGTGTCAACTGTGTACCAACCATATGCCTCTACCAAAATTCCAACCATGTTCTTAAAACAAGTGGCATATCACTCATGATATGCCTATACCATGAACCAAGTTCCACAACCATGTATCTCAACCATCAATATATCAACCAAGCATCATAACAAGTTTCTCAACTATATCATCTCATACATCATGCACCAAAGAAAGTGCATCAACCATTTACCAAACCTCAACAATATGAACCACAATCAAGATGTGTTCCCATACATGTATGCCATATCAACCATAAACCATGTGCCAATCATACTTCTAGCAAGTGCCTCTAACAATGTACCAAATATGTACCAATTGCGTATCAACTATAGATCAAGCTATGACTCATCAATGATGTACAACATAACCACCTCATAAACTCATCAACTACATGTCCCAATATGTATCTCAACCACATGCCAAATTCATGCACCAATACATCCAACAAATATGCCTCTAACAATACATCATAAGATATATAAATGGAGCACAGATATGTACCCGCTATGTACCATGACAGATCTGCCTCAAAAACCATTCACTACAACAAGTATTAAGAGACCAATAGTACCTCAAGCATAAGCTTCAAAACTCAACCATATGTCATCACCATATATAAATCAAACACACATGTAAGCATATAATCATGAAAACCTGCAACAAACCATGCCAGACCCAACAAAACAAATTTATTCCATCAAACAATGTTGCAACTCATCTATACACCCACTTTTCTTGAGGTTTTTACCATAGATACATGGCATGTTCCACATACATATCGTGTATATACGTGACCTTTCTATAGGTTTCCTTTCATATGTACGCAAATACTCCCACAGGATCTTTTGTATGCCTCAGAAAATGTAAGGTTTTCCTCATTCTTTGTCCTTTCATTCATGTCTGGCTATTCAGTCTTCTTCATCCACTTCTGAAAGTGTCTTGGTTTATCAACAATGATTTTCTGAGCTTCGATCCTTTCCACATTGTCTTCCTTCCAAGTTACATGTGTTCTTCTTTCCATGCTATACGAAACACTCCTCATTGACTGTCTTCTTCAATTCTAGCAATCTTGAGCTTTGTGTCCAAACCCACTGCAATTGTAACATCTCATGGTGTGACAATGTGCAACAATGTGTCCGACTTGATTACATCTCCAATATCTTAGGGTGTTATGAAACCTTCCAACATCTTTCTTGCATAATGTCTGAAATCCAAAGATTTGTGACCATATTCATTACATGAGAAGCAGTGACCATGAAAAACATTTTCATACCTTTGCTTTTGTGTCCACCTTGAAGGTGTCTCTTTTCTGAACTTGTTTTGAGGTGTAAAGGTGGCTTCTTGGTGTCTTCCTTTCTTTGTTCTTATTAAAGCTTCCTTGCCTTCTGTAGGTGCTTGACTTACAACTTTTCTTTCACCTTTTGACAATGAAGGACCTGCATCATGCTTCTTAGAAGTGATAGCTTCATAGTGTGTTTCTTCCTTGTTGCATCCAAGACCATATTTATCATTAGGTGATCTTTGACAATCCAAGATCTCATCCAATATTGTTGAGATTTTCATGAACCTTTTTTACTTCTCTTCTTTCCTTATGAGATCAACAACTTTTGCTTCCAACTTATGGCATGATTCTTCTTTTTCATTTACTTGAGTCTACAGTATCTTGATCTCTTGTCCTTGTTTCATTATTATTTTCTTTAGTACCATGGTATGCCTTTAGTACTTTTATAGGGATTCATTAATGTATTCATCAAGATCAAAATTAGGATCAAAAACATATTTTGCTTCAAAGAAATCTAAAATTTTATTTTTGAGCTTCAACAAATCTTCCTCTTCATCTATAAGATAAGTGTTAGTTGATTATACACAACCTTCTTCTATTTTTGTGTCCATGGATGTACTTCAATCTTGTAAGGATTATATTTAAGGCCTCCTATGATACCAATTGTTGGACACAATGACCACACTAAGAGGGGGTGTGAATTAGTGTGAGGCTCTTTTTACAACTACTTACAAAACTTTAGTTAGCCATCACCATTCACAACATCATTACTCATTACTTCTATTCACACTTAGTTTCTTGCATGTAAACATATCTCAATGACATATATTAATAATAAAGAAATATTCACCATCACTAAAAAGAACACAATGAACACCATATATATGTATAATTTTCTTTTGTATTATAGACTACAATCCTTGGGGTTTATCAACACCAATTGAAATGAGAACCAACTCAAAGAGAGCACCAACTCTCAATGAAATACCCAACCTGCATATCTCAACACCAACTAAGAAGAGGAATCCAATCCTCAAGTACAAGACCCAACTTGTAGCCAAAAATAAATCTGTCAAACTGTACCAATAGTCTATACCAATACAAGTGCATCAACTATGAAAAACACAACCTGTCACAACAACTTGTCACCTCAACATGTCTCATCAATATCATCATCCAAATATGATATACTCACAAAGATCAATCATCAAGTAAACTCTCAACCATATGCACAATATCACCAAGTTAACCAACAATATACCTCTGGAAATACACCATACTCTCCATACACCAAATACCATAAACCATTACACAAGACCATGTGCCAAACCTCATTGTTATGTATCCTTAAGCATTTACCATGACGTGACAAAATGTAACCATCAAAACATGAATATAAAAATACTTGTAACTCTGTAATAGAACTCGTGTATGTGATCACATACCTGCAAACCTTCGTTAACTTCAACAACAAGATACTAGCATTTTCATCTTTAGTCTCACATGACTAATTTTGGATTAGTCAAAAACCCTAACTTGAAACAAGAATAAATCTGTACCTATAATTCATAAAGGTCTGAAAATTATACAAAATATTCTTCAATGTCTTCTCGACAAATCCTCCAGGTTTCACTACTTGGAATGTCCCAGAAAAAGAGTTATAGCAAAAATGGCATACCTTGCTGAATTATGGCTTCTTCTAGAGAGAAAACTTGTATAGCATTCCACGCACATAATGTTTTATTTATGGATATGAAAATGGTAAAAACAATACTACAAACTGTACTCTAACCAATTCATTTTGTCTTACCGAATTTGGATCTGTTATGAAGAAGTTATGATTTTTTTACCCGGAACACCTATTTTAGACTAGTTTCAGGACTAACCACAAATGCTATCTTCCATAGAGTGTAACTCCCAAACTACAATGACCCACAAGCTGAAATCTTTATCACAATTACTTGGATATGTTGTCTCAACAAAAGATAGATTTTTCTATCTGAATCACTCTATAAATAAATTTATTATGAAAATGGTGAGATGACCTGTAAATATCATACCTTAGAAAGAATCATCACAAGACTTTATTCTCCCTTGAATTTCGGTCTTCTTTACTTCACCTTCCCTATGAAATTATCCTTATATATCCTTTGGTTACCTCAGTCACTTGTATATATTTAATATTCTCAATATAATACTAATGGGAGACCCTTTCTCTCTTATTTATACTCTCCAAGTAGCTTCCTCTAGAAGTATCCATTTAACCAACTTTGTCCACTTAGCCACTTTGTCCACTTAACCACTTTATCCAAAAATAGTAAACTCTCCAATTCTAGTTGAAACTAATTTATTTTTAATTGTTTTCTTGTTGCAACCACTTAACCCATGGCTAACCACTTTGACTTGTCAAATTATTCTTGGAGATTCTAGAATATTTTGACTTCTTTGACCTTCTATAGGCTTCTATATAACTCATGAGGGTTCTCCATCTTCACATGGCCATAACTCTCTAACCGTGAGGAGTTATGTGACGTTCCACATATCATCGGAAATGGTATAACATATACTATCCATATGGAATAGTTTCTCCTACAAATTCATTGATATTCATTAAAGTATTCCTTAATCAAACTTGGGTTCCCTAACCACACTGATGGGATACTCAACCACTTAACCATTTGGACTTCACAAAGCATCTCCCATGAGGGATTTCACCATAAGGGGACAACTTTGGAGTTTATTCATTTGGCTCTTCCTATCAACCATGACATGACATCAATGATATAACTCCCTTTAATATCAACACATTATTATGACACCACTTGACATCAAATCTTTGACAACAATTACATCAATGAACATATAACCAATAATCAATATATCAATGAAAAAAACACATCACAATGACAATACTTGACATCAATCCTTTGATCAATGACAACATAGTACAATTATTAGCATCTAGGGTTTATCTGTTGGTTCTAGAATAGGCTTTCCAAATTTATTCTAAGTAAAGGTTAGTGTGCTTGGGGGTGGCATATGTGAATTCCTATGGTTGGGTGACAATGATGTGACATTGTTTAAACGAGCATACCAAAATTTCAACATGGTTTCAGAGCTAGTTTCATTCGTAACAATATAACTGTCGGAATAAAGATCCTCAGTTTCCCTCATTTTCAATCTCATTGAGCACTTACTGAACTCACTAAGAAGGTCACCTAAGTAGGGAACATCTCTTCCCCGGATCAGATATGAAAATTTCTAAAGTTGAGAAATTAGGGTTTTCTCATAAAACCCTTGGTCTGTAGTGCCAATTACAGTTGTAGTTGTAGTTCCTTCATTCCAGTTCCTTCATGCTAGTTGCTTCGTGACAGTTGCAACACCATTTGCAGTGCCAATTGTAGCACTAGTTACAGTGTTAGTTGCAGCACCAGTTGTAGTGCCAGTTGCAACACCAGTTGCAGTGCCAATTGCAGTGAAAGTTTTTGTGAAGTGTTGGGACTAATTTTTGGTTTTCCTAGTGTGACTTACCCTATCACATCTACAACTACATTTAGATTACAATTTGGAGCACCTTTAAAGTTTTAAGGTTCATCATTGCTTGTTGCTACTATTGGATGGTGGCACTACCCGCTGATGTTGCTGGAGGTATGTACTTATATATATTTAAACTGTATCACTATTTTTTAGTGTGATTGCAAGAGAAGGTATCTCTTACAATCGTAGATATAGAGGGATCTCAGACCCAACACATTCATAGGAAACAAGTACTCCAATTTTTATTTTTTTCATATGCCTCTAGTTGTTATGGAATTATTGTAATCTTATGAACATCTAGTTGTATTTTTATCTATTGAAGTTATAGTAACCTCTGTTCAAAGTTAAATTTATAAGCCAAATCTAGTCAAAGTATTAGACTGATTAAGGTTGAGACTTTATAGTTTATTTGCATTATATTATCTAACTCATATTTCTATCAAGAAATCATATTGACTTAAGTACATATGACAGGTTGAAGATAATACTTGTCATCTTAAGTGAAGGAGACTTGGAAGAAAATCAACAACACATGTTCCTGAATGGAAGACTCCAGGTTCCAGGTTTGATTGATTAAATTAATAAGTTTCCAATTTGCACATATCAAGTTTGATAATTGCTACATTACTAGTTGTGACACCAATCCTTGAAAGGTTCTATTACTACAAGATAGAATGAATACTTGGCAACATGTGAGTACTATTGATATAAATTCTTATTGTACTTGCTCGCAAGATAAACTAACATCTCCTCTAGGAGATACTTCTTGTTTTTCTTCCAGGCAGGTCATATTGGTAATAATATGATGATTACCATCATATTTCCTTTTTATTCTTGTTGGTGTAGATATATTCTTATGAAAATGATATTATAGTTTTTGTTCTTGTTTTCTTGTTCTGGGCAGGTTATCATGGAGGAATGATTGATCACAACACTAGAAGAGTGTTGTTCCTATTTCTTATTATTGTATTTTTATTTTGGTTCTTGTTCCAGGAAGGTCACAAGCAATAGCTTTGAGAAGGAGCTACTGTGATTATTGTTCTCGTTCTTGTTTTTATTATTATAAGAGTATTATTCTTGTCTATTATTTTTCCTATTGTTGTCCTTGTTCTAGGTAGGTCACAGGTGACAACTCTAAGGGAAGCTATAGTGACAGTTGCAAGAGACAACATATTATATGGTCTTTAGTTTGAGACATGGAGTAGACTATCCAGATAAGAAGTTGTGTACACGACCATATACATCCATGTACCAAACAAGAAGAAGACGAAGAAGGGTACTTTTGTGAGATACATAGTATCTCATATGGAGATTGATTGTAAGGAGCATAAGGCTCCAAATATGACCGAACAAATCCCTCTAGTGTAGTTGATCACTCTTCAGATCATCAGGAAGAGTCAGTAGAGCCAGAAGGGCCTACCCATAATCATTGCAATAACCAAGAAGTGACCAACATGGACCCATGAAACTTTGTAGGATGAAAAATTGATGAGCTATATCATGAGGAGTAGATGGATTCAAATATTATACAAACTAAGAGGGAGTCAATATTCAGAGGGAGAATGGAGACTCAAATATTTTCAGATTCATATGGAAGAGAGAGATGTCTTCCGAAACTGACTAATAGATTCCATGGGTTGAGAAGGCTAGATCAAAGCCTCAGAGGCTTCGAGGAGATATGAGATCTTATGGGAAGATTCCCTTACTTCAATAGACTTTACTATAGTGACCAAGGAGGAAACTAGTTAGAAGGAATGGGATATATATATTTTCTTTGGTTCCGAGACTAGAAGGGAAGTCAGTGGTGACTTACAAGTTGATCTACAAAATCAAGCATGTTGCAGATAAATAGCCTAGAGATGTACAAAGTCTGATTTGTGTCCAGATTCTCCCAGCAAGAGGGAGAAGATTATGACAAGACACATGCTCTAGTATATTTCTACCGACAAATAGGTAGCAGATATGTTGACCAAGCCTCTGTCAAGGACAATCTTGGATTGGTCCAAATGTTTTTCTCCAGTAGTGAGAATTGATGTATTCCCTAGTAGTGGGAAGTGATGTGATCGCTAGTAGTGGGAGCTACCCTAGTGCAGGTTGGTATTCTATTCCAATGCAGGTTCATATGTTAACCCAACATAGGTTGGTATGATACTCCAAAGTAGGCTGGTATGTAACCCAGTGCAGGTTGGTATGCTACTCCAACACAGGTTGGTATGCTACCCCAACGTAGGTTGGTATGCTACTCCAACGTAGCTTGGTATGTTACCCCAGTGTAGGTTGGTATGCTACTCCAACATAGGCTAGTATGTTACCCCAGTGCAGATTGGTATGCTACTCTAACAGAGGCTGGTTTGTTACCCTAGCACAGGTTGGTATGCTACTCCAACACAGGATAGTATGTTATCCCAACATAGGTTGGTATGCTAATCCAAAGCAGGCTGGTATGTTACCCCAGCACAGGTTGGTATGATACTCCAACACATAATGGTATGTTACTCTAGCGTAGGTTGGTATGATACTCCAGGTTGGTATGCTACTCCAGTGAAAACTAGTATGTTACCCCAACGAAGGTTGGTGTTGAAACTGAACTTAATTTTTCACCTTAAGGATAAAATTTTTTTGGCATCCTAGGAGTCTTTGCCTTAGTAAAATTTCTATAAAATAGAGTTTTTCACCTCTAAATGAATTCGAAATGCCTTTGCGGTTTTATTCTTGGAAAAGAATGGTTGAAATAAAAAATTAATGACTGCTCCAAATACTTTTTCAAATAACATCCCAAACGAACCCTAATGATAAAACTTAAGAAAGATCGAGCCCATATCGGGATATCAGAATTCGCTGTTTTGAAATAACAAATTTCAATCCAAATCAAACAACGAAACCCCGATCCCCGA
>SNQJ01S0037774.1:74491-92702 GCA_010110895.2 Picea sitchensis
AACTGACTCTGATCTAGTTTCCCTTGTTTCATTGTTTAATAAGTGTTATCTTTTTTGGATGCCCAGACGGTGTGTTTTATAGCCTTAAAACACAAACTCTGGAACAACAGTTGGTATGCTACTCCAAAACAGGTTGGTATGTTACCCCAACATAGGTTGATATGCTACTCCAACATAGGATGGTATGTTACCCCAGTGTAGGTTGGTGTGCTACTCCAAAGAAAGTTGGTATGTTACCCCAACACAGGTTGTTATGCTACTCCAACACAGGCTAGTATGTTACCCCAGTGTAGGTTGGTATGCTACTCCAACACAGGATGGTATGTTACCCCAGAGTAGGTTGGTATGTTACTCCAATGCAGGATGGTATGTTACTCCAGTGTAGGTTGGTATGCTACTCCAATGCATGTTGGTATGTTACCTCAACACAGGTTGGTATGTTACTTCAATGCTGGATGGTATGTTACTCCAATGTAGGTTGGTATGCTACTCCAAAACATGCTGGTACACTACTCCAGTGGAAGTAAGACACTTCTTGTGATGTATGGATTCGTGAAATTCAACAAAACAATGGCCAAAGTGTGCAGAAGAGAAGAAGCAATGATGATGATCGTGCCAAGAAGAATACCTTCCTCGTTAAGAGGGAGTGTTAAAATTTTGATTCAGATTATGTGTGACTTGACAGGTTACTAGTTCTGTATGAACTACATGCCGACATGTACTATCGGAAATTATTCCCAGTTAGAGTTTCGATCAATAACATCAGAGGATACTAGATGGAGGTCCAACCAATAGTGTTGGAGGTGTTTTATAGCTAGATGGATAATGTGATTCTATGATGGTGATACTTGATTTGTTTGATCATATGATAGCCTGAGTGGCTATGGTGATGCTACCTTTAGATTGGTCTGCAATACCATGTGAGTCTTACCTATGCCATGTGATATGGATGGATGTGTTTGAGACCACTACATGAAGAAAATATTAGTTAATACCTCCCTATCTAAGAGGGAGTGTTGATGTTTTGGTACCTATTTGAGGTATTAACCTCCACGTGTAACCTATGACTTAGAATATAATATTCCGGAAGAAAGTGAACCATTAAAAAGATGTGTAGAAACCCTAGAAGACAAGTCAGCCTAACAAAAATAAATAATATTAGAATATTATCTTCCAGAAAAACAAGTCAGCTCCACAGGAAAAAGATAAACATAAAATATAATTACTATAATGTCAAGTCATCCTATCCATAAAAGTTATTGGAGAGATTAATATAAATAAAGGACGTTTTAGCTCATTTGGATGCTTAGTCAGAGTGAAATTCTTGTGGAGAGATGCAGTTGCAGCTGTAAGGAGGAATAAGGGTGTATGGTCATCTCTTGGCATTGGTCTCTCTCTAGTGCTATCAAGTGATTCTCTTGGTGATTGTCTTGGTGATTCTCTTGGTAAAACTCTTGGTGATATTCTTGCTAAGTATGGTGTAAGGTTGAGAGAGTAGTGTAGTTGAAGCTACTGCAGTTATGTATGACACTTATTATGTGTATATGGAGATTCTCTATTGTGCGCTACCATTAGAGAAGGAGTGCTCTACTTGTATTGAGTTTTTTTTTTTTTTTTTGTACTTGGGAATCGACAATGCATGGTTCTCGTACTCGCGTGAAACGTGGTCGATCCCCATCAACTACCACTATAACCCTAGGTGCATCCACGCAACCCACAAGAATGGAGTACAAGTAAATCAGCGTGAGAATCGAACTTGAGACCTCATTTTTACAAATTTCCTTCCATTTACACGACACTTGCCAATTGGTCTACACCCATGTTGGCTACTTGTATTGAGTTATTGCTGCAGTTAGCATCTAGGATTTATTTGTTGGTTATGGAGTAGGCTTTCCATAATTATTCTAAGTAAAGGTTAGTGGGATTGGGGGTGGCATATGTGAATGCCTATGTTTTGGTGACAATGATGTGACATTGTCTATGGTTAAACGAGCATACAAAAATTTCAAGAGTTTGGGTAGTGGCAGTCCCTTTCTCATACGTGGAATTTTTCTTTTTGTTCCTCTTTTTGTTGCCTCTGGGTTGTTGAGGATTATTCAGTTGCATGGACTGCATTGAATTCACCTTGGAGGTTTGAGGAGGGACTGCATTAGTTTGATAATTAGTGCCAGATGTTGATGGTTGTGATTGAATGGATAATTATACCATATGATCAGCTAGTTGGTTAACAGATGCATGAGAAACAAAACCAACCACACCATCATAATGGGGCCCTAGGAGAGGTTTGTGTGTATCAGTTAACAAATGAGGATCATTTGGAATGATGTCATAGAGAGTCCCTGAGTAAGAATCTATCAAATCCATATGTTGGGCATGCAAGAGGGATTTCTCTTCGTTGTTCACCCCAACAATAGCTACATCCCTCGCAATGGGTGGTAAGAGGGAATTAGTGAACCACTCTATTAGGATATTGTCTAGAATATAAGTCTTAATCATCCTATGTCATCGAAGCCACTCATGAATTAGATCAGAGATGTGGGTGGAATTATTTTGACACAAGGAATTTAAGAGATCTATTTATATCTCATACTGAATAGGAAATTGGTATTGTGTTAAAAAATCCATTTCCAGGTCATTGAAGATTCTAAAAGAACCACCCTTCAGTTAAATATACCACTTGGTAGTGGCTCTGGTCAGAGATCTCTAGAAAAATATGCAATCTCACACTATAATCCATTACAGAATTGGACGAGCACCACAAATGGTATGTCATGATGTGTGTGGAGGAGTATTCTCCCAGCTTACCATCAAACTTCAGAATTTTTGATGGGAGTTTTGATGGAATCATGGGTCATGAGGGATCATGGGAAATAGGGTCTTTCGTTAATTGTGAAAAATATCATAATTCAAGCGTTGAAAGAAAGGGAAACTATGCTTATAAAGATTGGGAGGGAGGTGAAGTCTGTGTTTTCCTATATGGACCTTGAGGTCCCCCTATATTGGTGTTGCTGGAGGGTCAGGAAATGGTTAGAGTGATTTACCCCGGGGATTGTGGCACTGACAAAAGAATGACTACTCCCCCTACCAAAAAATCTCCCATGGGGATTTCCCTTAGGGGGAAAAAGGGACCCTCGAGGAGAAAGTTTCCTAGTGCTAGTCCCAGGGAATAAACCTCCATGAATAGATGTATGGAAAAAGGGAAAACTCCAATTTCCCCCAATGGATGTGCCCCCAGGAAAAGGTGTGCTGACCCATGGAAAAGGGAAACCTACAGAAGTACCACTGCCCCCAAGTTGACTAGGGACAACCCCAAAACCACTAGGCAGATTCCATACAAAATATGTACCTATCCCTAATAACGTCAGGTAGGTCATTGGATTGGTGGAACTGGAAGAATCTCCACCTCCCATGCTAAAACCAAAGCTTACCCCCCCACTGGAAAAGAATCCGAAAGTGGGAAGAGAAGTATATAGGATGGGCATCGGCATGCTAGGTATACTAACAGATGGATTCAATGACGCAGGTGACATCCCCCACATGGAGGAACCAAAAACATAAGGTATGGATGGTGAAGGTCAAATGGAGCTAAGGAGTGGAAATGAAGACATGAATGGGATTTCCCCATATGATTTGATCCCAATCCCACTTGAGGATGGGATTAAGGGCTCAAATGCACAGGATGAAACACTGGGTCCATACATGGTAGGAGGAGGACTAAATAACGAAAACGACTTACTGAAAGATTCTTGTACTTGGACTAATATAGGGGTGTTAGGTTCACTTAAAGGCGGATTTAAGTTGAGTGGAGGACGTTCATCGACCACTTCTACCTCAACCAGGATGGCTTCGTCAAACCACAAATATGACCCTTTAGAGTCTTTGTCATGGATATGGCACCACTTCGGAGGCGGTTCCACCTCTGTAATAGGCTCTAGTTTTCATAATAGACATGACTGGCATGGTAGTTCAGTCACAGTGAAAAGTATATGTAACTAAACAAAAACAATCAAACTATGCCTAACCTAGATTAGGACTCAAAGAGCACACCCATAATAAAATCTAGGCAACAATAAGAAAACTAGTTGGCTCAAGGGCCTTCCGAAAACCAACCTCATGGGGGAGATGAAGTCCCCACCAGATTGAATATCAAAGGTGTGAGGAGAAGTTTCGATGAGCAACATGAAACAACCCTTATCAATGCAAGTACCCTTTATTAAGGCAGGCACCCTATGGGGGAACTGGGACCATGAACGAACATTTTCCCTAGGTACTACAGACACATCCCACTTGCAGTCACCTATGTGGATTCCTTTGAAACTCCACTAAGGTTACCACCTAACAATCGATGGGTGGGAGAACATTCGTAAGTCTGATTTCACATAAGGGTAGGGTAACTAAGCCTGAAGCTCTAGAGGGGTGACCCAACAGAAACCTCATATGCATAACGATCAAAGTGATACTGCAAACACAAAAAATGAATAGAGGGGAAATCTCCCTACTTTCCCCAATGAAAACTCATGATTGAATCTTATGTTAGAGGATCCTCCTAACACACTGGTTCCAAGAATGGATTTTCACTCTCTTTAATGACATCTAGGTTGAGATTGGTGGCCTTGGAGAGTTTTCTCTCCAATCCTAATCCAAGGCCCTAAGCCTAGCTAATGTTGGTTCACTATCAAAACAAATATTTCTAATTAATTTTAAATTAAACACTTCTTTTTAATGGATTTTTATTAGGTCCAAATGTAATGTATGAAACTTTGTATGATGTGAGGACACTTAACCCAATGAAACAATGCAAATATGCAAGTGCAAAATATTTCAATTCAATGAAAGCTAGCTATGGGAGGGATAGAGAGTTTTCCTTTTTCTTTTTCAACACTCAAAGAAATCCTCAAACAAACCAATCAACCAATCAGACATAAAATATCCAATACCAATAGATGCTTGTATCACACTCACAACACTAATGCTTCAAAAACAGATTAAGCATGCAAGAGATCATTTTTGAAATTTTTATTTTATTTTTAATTTTTTTGTTTAATTTGAAATATATGAAAATCTTGAATTCAATAATAAAGTCTAATGCAAACAAGAACACAACAAAAAGAAAAAGAAAAATCTTGTAGGATATCGGGAACAAGGCTATATCATCCTGCTCTAATGTCACTACATTGATCACACTTAAGCAATTTCCTAGGAGGGGAGGAAATCTAGTGCTATAGAAAGGTCAAATGAAATTAGACATGAAACGAATGACATAAACTCGTAGATATCATCATATCTAGTGAATTATGAGTTCAAATTTTGAGATCCGAGATCTGAAAATGGAAAGTTCAGAAAACAAAAGGAGAATGTCGAAATAAATCGAAAACTTTCACATCAATCAAATCAACAATAACCTTGAAAAATGATCAATGTCAGAAGCCTACTCTTATAACAGGGGTACCAACACACTTAGAAAGGTAATCACAAGGCTCTAAAAACTCATACGATTTCTCAACCTAGATAGACTTGGGATTAGCATTGCAAAAACACAGGTCTGAGAGGTCCTCCCGGGACACAGGAAAATCCCCAAACGAGGGGCCCTAGTGGGACAATAGTACTACAACAAGCGAGGACTATCAAAAAAAAAATTTTAGAGGGAAGGAAATCTTCCAGACCTACAGGTATGAAGCAAACATTTCATATCTAAAGGATCTTAGCCCTGAAACCCTTGATGGAAGACATCAAGACTCACACTTCAAAACATACACAAATCAAGGAAACAAGATTCACATAGAATGAAATTCTCCCTATTATGGTCTCCAATATGTTATGGGAAAAATTATCATAGGGATCTCACTAAGTGGGTCAGTCATATATCCCTAGGATAATCCTATATATCCTAGACATGAGAGGTATATTTCTTATGGTTCTCCTAGAAACAAGCAATAATATCAAATACAAAGAGTTGAGTGAATGGCTTACCTTTTATTGAAGGTTTTTCTTATCATATCTTGGCTATTGCATTCCTAAAGTTCTAGCTCCAACCTCTACAACCTTCTTCTTGCACACCAATGACAATACAAAACCATTCTACTTTCTTCCCAATGCTAGAATCCTAGATCTATCTTGAATCTAACATGATCTCTAATATGCAAGATCATATCTGAACATTTATAAATCAATGACAAACATTCAAGGGGAAAATCAAATGATCTATTGATTAAAAACAAGAACTTACATCAAGATAGCATACCTCAAGTGTTGATGTAGGCTCCTTCAATCTCCTTTTTCCTTTCTTTTCCTTACATCTCCTTGGTCATGCTAGGCTCCAATGACTTCTTGGTTGAATAGTTTTGTATTTTGGAAAGATAACCTTGCTATTGAATTCTTCTTCTCCTTTCCCAAGCCTTGACTTTGTTATATAGCTCTTGGAGGAGGCTTGGGAGAGGCTTATAGATATTCTAGAGGCCACTAGAAACTCAAATTATGTGAGTTCCTAGGTCCTATCCACTAAGATTGAACTCATGTCTTGTTTCTCATATCGTAACTCATTAATTATAGAAACTTGACAGTGCCTCACAGGTTGCACTACTAGTGTCAAGCGAGGGCCTCGCTTGTTGTCTATTAGGTGTCCCGTGAGGATGCCTAAATTTGGGTAAAAAGGGAACCAAAAGGTGTGAAACCCTAGGAAAAAGATGCATTAGGGCATTAATCCTCTGATGATATCCTCTCTCGCATGTAGGGTGGAAATTAAGGATGTAATGACATCCCTTATTTTCTCAACGTCAACCATATCAATCTATTTGAACCATCACTCCTTGAGGAAATAGTTACGGTACATTCTCTGGTGGAAAATATCCTAGATTTTTAGCCTCCTCTACTCATGGACACCATTATGGACTCTTGGACTTGTTATCACATGGTTTGTAGCAAGGATAAAAGGCTATAAGATAGAGAGACAAACTAGCATAACAGGAACCAATCCCACCCAATGTCACCACAATGGGATGGTTATTTCTTTTTAGGGAGGCTAGGCACAGGGGAGACATCCCCAATGACCTGGGGTTTTAAGGAGGCTCAAGGATAATAAGACAAGGATAATTTTTCCCCCTCACAAGTCACCACCAATCAGATATTCCTGTCTAAACAACCAATGATGAAGTAAACCCCCCAAAGAAATGAACCTACCTAGAACAAAGAAACAACAAGCTGATATATGTAAGCTATTTCAATGGGTTAGTACTTCATATAAATTAATGTCTATCTGATAAACATATAAGAAATTTAGCAATAAATATTGACAAAGTCAATGTTTATAAATAACAATGACAACTATGTCACTTCATCAATAATTACTGAAATGATATGGCATTCAATGTAGTAGTTCAACACTTCATTCAATTTATGCCTAAATCACCATTCAATTTGCTCATAAAACAAAACATTGCTACACAAATGATGTAAATAGATAAGGATGACAACAACACTTAGGGTTAGCAGGTTAGTTTAGGCTAGGGTTAGTAAACTTGGGGTTTGATTCAAGGTTTTGAGAGTGTTTGGATCAAGTCCACTTCAATGCATGAGGTCTTAGGATTAGTTCCTTAGGGTTAAATGGAGTCAATAATGAACGATGAAAGAGTTGAAGGAGACAAATACTAAGCACTAGAGGGGGAATTTTTGAGGTCTTTCTAAGGCAAGGACTCAGAATCAAAAACCTAGGGGAGAGAGGCTCACTCTGGTGTTTCTACAGCAAGGCCTCGTGCTCTGTCCTCCTTCCTTAACTCAACTGGAAAAGCGACTAGCTGAATAATAAAGCATATAACCAAAACTAGAGGGTTTGATGAGACAAGGTGTTGCTACTGCAAGGACTTTCAAAAAACCCTAGAAAAAGTATGGCCCTAAGTGTAGTAAACCTAGGCTTCAGACCTCTCTCTCTTCTTGGCTTCTAGATAGCATGGCTAGCAACAAAAGAAGAAGGTAAGAGTGTAGCAATGTCTAGGCTCTCTCCTTCTTCTATGGTTGAAAATTTCTCTCTTAGGGGACATGAGACAAGCACCTACTTGTGTGCTTGTCACCTAGGGTTTTGATTCAGAAAAATTCATAAACATATGCAAGAAATTAGACTACAACCATTCATTCAAGAAGTTTTGCAGAAAAATACTTACAATTCACAAAGAAATATCAATGCAAACCCTAGTTGTAACACCTTCCTTCAAGAGAAATGCCAAAATAGTCCAAAACAGTCTTCCTTCAACAAGTGCACATCATTAAATCAGCCAATAACCCATTATAGGGTGCAAATTTCAGACCTCGCTAATGAGTGAGTAAGTTGTGATGAAACAATGAAGGTAAAAATCCCTCATTTATATAGTACCATGAGCTAATTTTACTTTTTAGGTCATTCAAAAGGCCGACAAGGCCAAAATATCAAAATCATACTGTTTTACATTAAAATGTTAAATTAAAACCCTAATTGAGCCTAAAAGAGATAAAAATCCCCTCTAAGGGAGACGTTAGACCCTTTTAGGAAAAATGAAGCATCCTAGAGCAAAACGTTAGCCCTCCTTGGGATTCTCCAACCTGCCACACATGTCAATTTTTCCCAGTCTGCCTCCCAAGATGTCTAATAGGATGGACGAAGTCATGGTCATCAAGGGTGACGTCCAAGGCCTTCCAAAGCCAATGTTTCACTGGAAAGGGCTCAACCCCCCTAGGTCAAGTTGTGTCGGGTTGCCTCTGGTGGAACGTCCTCTTCTTCTCTGGTGCAAAGCCGATAATCCATCTCCATCCCGTCTCTGCCCTCTGATGGATCCCAACATCCACCTGGTGGGCTCTTCATCCCCATGGAGGTCCGAACTGATCATCTCCCCATATGTACCGGTCCAAATGGTACCTATCCATTGGGAAAGGTCCTGCACATCAAAAGCTATGCCCTCCATGGGCTCATCAGTCACAGGGATCATAGAAATGTCAATATCATTTCATCATCAATATTATTAAACATATGCATAAAATCACCAATACATCAGTCAGTAGCTCAAAGATGTTACACAAGCCTACAATAAAAGTCTGGAGAAAAGGAAAAAACATCTTATTAGGCTAGTGTCCACAGAAGAACGAAAGTTCTAGAAGAAAAATTCATCCAAGCCATGTAGGTGGGTGATGTGGTCAGGGGATGTCCAAACATGTGGGTGAAGTGAGATCCAAGGATGAAAAAATGTCACCTATGGGTGCCTTTGTAGAAGGCAAGTTGTACCTATCATGGATGCATTTTTTCCAAGCCCATTATTGCCCTTTATTCTACAATCTTTTATTCTTTTATCTTTTATTTCCTTTTTTGTTCAAGATCTAATCAAGGGAAATTGCCCTGGCGTGGTGACCAGTGGTGATAGTGTTACCCACAAGTATTTTCACAGAAATGAAAAGGTTGGCTCGTGATGAGACCCCCTTTCCCTTGGCCATGAAACCAAGAGTCACTGCCCTGGCGTGGTAACCAAATAATGGCAATGTCATACTATTAGATACCCATGGACCTAATAGGTTGTCTCGTGATGAGAACACCTATCCTCTAGTTAGGCCTTGTTTTATTATTTATTTCTAGGTCCCTCTTATTTCTTGCTGAAAATATTTTTATTGGTTTCTTGGGGATCCCTGGGCGAAGCATCTCGAGGTTTTATTTTAGGATTTTATCTTTTACCAGCTTCCTTTTACCTTCTAGTCCTTTATCCCCTTCTTCCCATGAGATAAGGTGCAATTTGAAAATAGGTCAACCCAATGTCTGGACAAGTGGAATGGGATAGGTGAGCGGGAAACAAGATGGAAAAGTGGTACTATGATGGGATCGGATGATGTCTTCTCAGAAATTCCCCCCAGTGGAAAACCAAAACCTATAGACATAGGCTTGCTAGGGCACCCTATCAGTCCCCCCAAAAATGGGCAAGTGGGCAAGTGTAAGATCCAAGCATTTGTTAGAAATAAAAGGAGTCAGATGCATATATTCAAAGGGTTTTATGATCAAAGTGACACATACCATGATACCTAGACCAATTACCTCATGGAGGAAGAACCATCTCTGACACAGAACCAAGACGATGGTGATGGATGTTGTTTTTGTTTGGAAAGATGAAGATTCTGGAAGAAAGAAAGGGTGGGTCCTCCAGGGCCATGCTAAAGTCAATATTGCTCTCGGTACTCCATGTCTAGGACCTTTGGGCTTCGAGACATGATATCCAAGTTATCCCTGAAAGTGGGGGATAATATCTGGCTCCAACTTGGGGACATGTGCTCACCGTAGAGTGCATGAGAACCTCAACATCTCTGGCATAACTTGCTGACCTGCTCAATCTCAATAGAAGTATCAGTAAAAAATGTTGGGGTGGTAATTCCACCTCAGCATACATATATATATAGACTGAAATAAAACAATCAATAAAAGTGATGTGAAAGAAAACTAATATGAAAATGCAAATGATATAATACACGAATGAAAAATGCCTACTTACTTGTACTTACTTGTGATCTCTGGTAACCCCACCTTGGTGGGGTTTGATGAGACACCCGTTGATGGGAACTGTGCATCTTCGTCCCTCCAATGTAGACAGGTAATAATATTCATTAACCGACTTTCTTCTGACCTTGAAAGGGCCTAGCCAAAAATGATTGTTTCCTTTGATATTACTAGGTTCCCCTTTATTGGCATCCCACATCCATACTACGTCTGATTCCTCATACTCTCTGATATTGAAATTGGTCGTTCCTTGAACAACCCTGGTGTATTGTGTAGAGGGAGGTGGGTGGGATTCTACTGTAAAGACTTCTTGCTGAGACAGATGGATCTGTACATCATCTTCTACCTTTTTTAGTATCTTCATAGTCCCAGCTTCCTTTCTCTTGAGCTCATATAGGATTTTTTGGTATTCATATTTCTTGGGCCATTTAATCTGATCAGAACACTCTTGAAGAGTTTTTCTGGTATCGTCATGTGCTTTGTCATCTTTGATTGACTGACTAGGCTATTCAACATGAGTTTTAGTCATAGGTACATTCTGGAGATGACCAATAGTTCCATATTTCAAGGGTATATTCATGTAAGTGAGATCCATCTCAAGAGTACCTCCAAGCTCTGAGGCAAACTTCCTAGACAATAACATCCCCCACACATCTGGGATTTCCACGACCACTATGTCCACGTGGATGATTTTCTCGGGGTATTCTTTAAGGAAAACTTTGACATTCTCAATCACCCCATGTGTGGGTATGGCTTTAGACTCGAAACCACACACATTCCTATAAGGTCGTGTGAATTTCAAACCTAGTTGTTGCATGACTTTAAAGGACATTATGTTGGCACCTGCCCCTGTATCCAACATGTAGTTGTTGAGGCTCTTTTTGTTCATTATTAAAGTAATGAAGAAATGGGGATTTTCACTGTATTGGACCTTGAAGTGATCAGCTTGCAACATGATAGGGGGGTCCATGGGTCCATCTGATCCTTAAAAGAAATTGTCAAAACGTTCTTTGATAGATGGCACCCTAATGATTTCTTTCAAGGAAATGGTTACATGCATCTTGGATAGTGCCCCTTCAAATTGAAATTTTAAGTTAACCCTTTTAGTCTTGGAGGTTTTAGGAAGAAGCACATCCAAGGATGGGGGTTTTGTTTCTTCAGCTGTAGTTTGGATCAATTTCTTTCTTCTATACACCTGGAACTCTTGTTTCTTCAATTTTTCTTTTGATTCCTGGTCTAGGTTGTTTATTACCGCCATTTTGGCTTTCCTGGACGCTTCTTTTATGGCCTCTTGATGTTCTTCAACCCTGATATTTATCTGAGGGCATTCTATGACGTGGCCTATATTGTTCACTTGTTGATGGCCACTATCACTGTAAGGACATTTATGTTCCCAATGTGCTTCATTGCATTGAAAACACCAAGGGTTTTCATCCACAATGTTGGTAGGTTTTAAGGTGTTTGGGACTTCTATGTCCTTGAAAACATTTTTGTTTCATTCAACGAAACCAACTACTCCCTGTACTGGATAGCCATATTCATCCCAATATTCAAAGACATCAGAGGTATCGTTGGGATAATCACCCCAATTTGTATCTTCTTCTGTCAAGGGAAAAGTGGGGCAATCTTGAAACAAGTAAGGATCCACCGAATTATAGTCACTAGGTCCAAGATCATCTGTTAATAAGGAAGAGGGTGTTTTCTCATCTTGTTCAACATGACTGGTTTGTAATAGTGTGGGAATCCCCTCAAAATATAATTGGTTGTCTGGGTCTTTCTTTGTTAGAAAATAAGTTTTCAACATTTCACGAAATCATCTAACCCTTTGCAATATACAAGACATACTCGTTCTTAAATTGGTTCCACTATGTACCTGGGGCTCTTCAGACCTATTTTTTGGATCCCTATTGGTTTCACTCATATCTTGATTCTCTAACATTTGTGTGTTCAAGACAAACAAGGAATCTTCAAAATTAGTTTTTTTATGAGTGGCCATACCCAAAACCTCGGATGGTTCATGTTGTCTTGATAATTTTAAGACATCGTTGACATTTGAGAAAGTTGTGCTCCATTTCTTTTTGGGAGGCATGAGTTTTACTTCAAGGATTTCTGGGAGCTTGGGCTCAGTTTTGGTGATATCCTCGTCACTAGATTTCCAAGAGTTGTTATTGTGTGAGAGATTAACCTAATAGATATATTCTTCGAATTCAAGGTTCCTCTCAATCTGGTAAGAGAAATATTGTGCTTCTTCTAGAGTCGAGGGTGACCGATCTTTGAGAGTAAACTGCAAAAATATTTCCAATGAGTTCAAGTAGTTTTGGAGGATAGCTTCTTTCGAGAAGCTAGGTCGGATATTTTTTAGGAGAAGATTGAACCTATCATTGAAATCCCTAATTCCCTCACTAGAAGCCTTGCAAATATTAGTATATTGAGAGTAAAGGGAATCCATGCTTTCTTTTTTACACCATTTTTTCTTAAAGACTTGTTCAAGGTCTTCAAGGGTTTTGATGCTTCCTTTTGGGAGTTTGTTAATCCATCTTCTTGCACTTCTGCTGAGTGAGATCACAAAGATCCTTAAAAATACATCAGGGTGTTCTTGTCTAGATTGGTGAAATTGGAATGCATCATAGAACTTGGTCCAATGAGAGTTTCCATAGGATCCATCTTCCCTTGAAAACTTAGGTATCCAGGATTCGACCTTCTTGGGTAGATCATGTAACCCCCCTTGGGTGTTAGCTAAGCCTAAAGGGCCAAAGAGTTCTTCATGAGACCATTTGGGAGAACTTACGGGGGTGATAGGATTTGTAGAGGTCATAGTAGATGAAGGTATATACCGATTCCCACAATAGGTCGTCATTAACTATTTGTGGAGCCGCCAAATGATTTGCTTGAAATCATAAAAAAGATAAAGGGAAAACACCCTAAGTGGAGTCACCAGGTAATCTTGTAAGATAAGGTTTTTGAGGAAAGGATTATCGAAAATGTGTCGTTTGAGGAAAATTGACTTAGTGTTCCCCGACAACAGCTCCAAAATGTTATCGCATTGTTTGTAGCAAGGATAAAAGGCTATAAGATAGAGAGACAAACTAGCGTAACATGAACCAATCCCACCCAATGTCACCACAATGGGATGGTTCTTTCTTTTTAGGGAGGTTAAGCCCAAGGGAGACGTCCTCGGTGACCTGGGGTTTTGAGGAGGCTCAAGGCTAATAAGAAAAGGATAAGTTTCCCCCCTCACAAGTCACCACCAATCAGATATTCCCAGCTAAACAACCAACGATGAAGTAAAAACCCCAAATAAATGCATTGCCTGGAACAAAGCAACAACAAACTGATATATGTAAGCTATTTCAATGGGTTAGTACTTCATATAAATTAATGTCTATCTGATAAACATATAAGCAATTTAGTAATAAATATTGACGAAGTCAAAGTTTATAAATATCAATGAGAACTATGTCACTTCATCAATAATTACTGAAATGATATGGCATTCAATGTATTAGATCAACGCTTCATTCAATTTATGCCTAAATCACCATTCAATTTTCTCATAAAACAAAACTTTGTTGCACAAATGATGTAAATAACTAAGGATGATGGCAACACTTAGGGTTAGCAGGTTAGTTTAGGCTAGGGTTAGTAAAGTTAGGGTTTGATTCAAGGTTTTGAGAGTGTTTGGATCAAGTCCACTTCAATGCATGATGTCTTAGGATCAGTGCCTTAGGGTTAAATGGATTCAATAATGAAGGACACAAGAGTTGAAGAAGACAAAGACTAAGGACTAGAGGGGGAAGTTTTGAGGTGTTGCTAAGGCAAGTCATCAAAATCAAAACTCTAGGGGAGAGAGTCGCACTCTGGTGTTGCTACAGCAAGGCCTCATGCTCTCTCCTCCTTCCTTAACTCAACTGGAAAAACAACTAGCTGAGGAATAAAGCATATAACCAAAACTAGAGGGTTTGATGAGACAAGGTGTTGCTACAACAAGGCCTTTCAGCAAACCCTAGAAAAAGTACGGCCCTAAGTGTAGTAAATCTAAGCTCAGGATGTCTCTCTCTTCTTGGCTTCTAGATAGCATGACTAGCAATAGAAGAAGAAGGGAAAAGTATAGCAATGGCTAGGCTCTCTCCTTCTTCTATGGCTGAAAATTTCTCTCTCAGGGGACATGAGACAAGGACCTACTTGTGTGCTTGTCACCTAGGGTTTTGATTAAGCAAAATTCATAAACATATGCAAGAAATTAGACTCCAACCATTCATTCAAGAAGTTTTGTAGAAAAATACTTACAATTTGCTAAGAAATATCAATGCAAACCCTAGTTGTAACACCTTCCTTCAAGAGAAATGCCAAAATATGCCAAAATAATCTTCCTTCAACAAGTGTGCATCATTAAATCAACCAATAACCCAAGATAGGGCACAAATTTTAGACCTCACTAATGAGTGAGTAAGTTGTGATGAAAAAATGAAGGTAAAAATTCCTCATTTATACAATCCCATGAACTAATTTTACTTTTTAGGTCATGCAAAAGGCTGACAAGGCCAAAATATCAAAATCATATTGTTTTACATTAAAATGTTAAATTAAAACCCTAATTGAGCTCAAAAGAGATAAAAATCCCCTCTAAGGGAGATGTTAGCCCCTTTTAGGGAAAATGAAACATCCTGGAGAAAAATGTTAGCCCTCCTTGGGCTTATCCAACCTGCCACACGTGCCACTGTTGCCCAGTCTGCCTCCCAAGACATCCAATAGGTTGGATGACATCATGGTCATCAAGGGTGACGTCCAAGGCCTTCTAAAGATAACACTTCACTGGAAAGGGCTCAACCCCCTAGGTCAAGCTGTGTCGGGGTGCCTCTGGTGGAACGTCCTTTTCTTCTCCGGTGTAAAGCCCCTGATCCATCTCCATCCTATCTCTACCCCTTGATGGGTCTCAAAATCCACCTAGTGGGCTCTTCAGCCCCATGGAGGTCCGAACTAATCATCTCCCCTTGTGTACCGGTCCAAATGGTACATGTCCATCGGGAAAGGTATTGCACATCAAAAGCTACGCCCTCCATGGGTTCATCAATCACATGAATCATAGCAATGTCAATCACATTTCATCATCAATATTATTAAACATATGCATAAAATCCCCAATACATCAGTCAACAACTCAAAGACGTTACACAAGCCTACAATACAAGTCTGGAGAAAAGGACAAAACGTCCTATTGGGCTAGTGTCCACAGAAGAAGTAAAGTTCTAGAAGAAACATTCATCCAAGCCATGTAGGTGGGTGATGTGGTCAGGGGATGTCCAAACATGTGGGTCCAGTGAGGGCCAAGGATGAAAAAATGTCACATGTGGGTGTCTTTGTAGAAGGCGAGCTATACCTGTCATGGATGCATTTTTTCCAAGCCCATTCTTGCCCTTTATTTTGCATTCTTTTATTCTTTATCTTTTATTGCCTTTTTTGTTCAAGATCTAATCAGGGGACACTACCCTAGTGTGGTGATCAATGGTGACAGTGTTACCCACAAGTGTTTTCACAGAAATGAGAAGGTTGGCTCGCGATGAGACCCCCTTTCCCTTGGCCATGCAACCAAGAGTCACTGCCCTAGCGTGGTAACCAGCTAATGGAAATGTCATACTTTTAGATACCCATGGACCTAATAGGCTGGCTAGTGATGAGACCCCATATCCTTTGGTTAGGCCTTGTTTTATTATTTATTTCTGGGTCCCTCTTGTTTCTTGCTGAGAAGCTTTTTATTGCTTTCTCAGGGATCCCTAGGTGAAGCATCTCAAGGTTTTATTTTAGGATTTTATCTTTTACCAACTTACTTTTACCTTCTGGGCCTTTATCCCCTTCTTCCCACGAGATAAGGTGAAATCTTGAAAATAGGTCAAGCCAATGTCTGGACAAGTGGAATGGGATAGGTCAGTGAGAAACAAGATGGAAAAGTTTTACTATGATGGGAGCATACGATGGCTTCTCAGAAATTGCCCCCAGTGGAAAACCAAAACCTACAGACACAGGCTTGCTAGGGCACCCTGTCAATCCCCCCCAAAATGGTCAAGTGGGAAAATGTAAGATCCAAGCAGTTGTTAGAAATAAAAGGAGTTAGATGCATATATTCAAAGGGTTTGATGATAAAAGTGACACATACCATGATACCTAGACCAATTACCTCATAGAGAAAGAACCATCTCTGACACAGGACCAGGCCGATGGTGATGGATGTTTTCGTTGTTTGGAAAGATGAAGATGTTGGAAGAAAGAAAAGGTGGGCCCTCCAGGGCCATGCTAAAGTCAATACTACTCTCGGTACTCCATGTCTAGTACCTGTGGGCCTCGAGACATGATCTCCTAGTTATCCCTGAAAGTGGGGGATAACAAGATTCACAACACTCGCCATAAAAAATATGTTTCCTACCTTATGGGCTGCAAGGGATATAAACCTACACAGGCCAAGTGGATGTCTCTAGCAAAATTGCAACGTTCTTTCCCTCACTTGTTGGTGGAAGGAGGGATGCTTCCGGATATAAACAAGGAGGAATTGGGCCACCAAAGAGGGAACACATTTTCCTTCTCGAGTCAGCATGAGGACGCATAGTAGTTCATCAGTAAATTCCATTGTAAACTACTCTCGCCAATCTAGTTGACGAGGGAATTTCCTAATAAATAATTAGCATGTCATTTCTGACATTCTGTTAATTAATAAAAAACATTTTCCAGTCTAGTGAGATAGGGAGATCCATACTTTCTATTAGAATGTCAGTTATGCCAGTCAATAATAATTTTAAAAAGCGCTTATTAGTCTCACTACATAAAGAGTTGCATAAATAAAGAAACAAGTCTCTTGTTGTTGTTGTAAATACCAAAAATAGACCAGTCTGATAAAAGGGAATCTTCTTTGTTGAATACAGTTGATGGTTGTTTTCCTTCTCATTCCTAGTTTTCTCTCTTTCATCTTCGATGTCTTTGTATTGCGCAACATTTAGTTTTTTATGTGCTAAACTATTCTATTGTTGCATTTTAATTTATCATATAGAATTGTGGATCATGGGGGTGGGTGGCATATGGGTGTATCCACTATGGATGGATGCGATGGAAGAGGTGGTGGAGGTGGGTGGCCTGTAGGTGTAGCCACTGTGGATGGATGTGATATGAAATATGGTGGGGGTAAGTGGTGATAAACCCCCATGGTTTGTACAAGGGATGGTATAACCCTTGGTCTGGAAAAATGTAATCCTAGAGCCGTGGCAGGGTGCCAAAGGAATGGAAAATCCTTGTACCTAGAGAAAAGTGATGCAACCTGAATACATATTAATAATATTTTTATTAGTACCAAAAAGCAAAATTCAACAAAATAAAAAAAAATAAATTGAGATTTAAACGAGATTTAACTCAACACATGATACCTGTGAAGGTAGTGAATTTTCCATCTCAATGGAGCATTTGTCATCACTGTATGGTACCATAACTTGTAGAAACACAAGAAAAATATATTTGAGGATGCCAGAAAATAAAGAAATCACTATGTTGAATTCATCAAATGTGACACATACCTGTGTATGCGGTACAATGAATGAACATGATTCCTCTATTGTTGAATCAATGGTGGAGACTGACATTGATGCATCTATCAGTGTAGAGGGTCTGTTACAGGGGCATAGAAACTGTGAAACATCATACAATAAGATATCGAAATAAATATGCAAAATACTATAT
>SNQJ01S0037775.1:30165-45267 GCA_010110895.2 Picea sitchensis
CTGATCTTTGAAACATATTTCTTCTTATCTGGAACTCTTATGGAGTTAGCTTATTTATTGTTCTTCCTAAAGGAACTTATTTTGTTCTTTTGAGTTGTAAGAGCTTCCTCTTCATCAACAATTAATATCTTATGTTGGTCTGCAAGTCTAGATTCTTCGTGTGTGTAATTTGCCCATAACTTATCAAACTTGGGTAACTTGCTTCTTGCACACACTCCTTGTACAAAAGGAATCCAAAATGTTGGAAACCCATTTAGGGTTGTGGTTACAAGATCTTTGTCACTAATGACATCTCCAATAGATGCAACCTGATTTCTGATCTGAGAAACTCTCATAAGATAGGATGTGACAGATTTTGATTTTTCCATCTTCATATTACAAAGTTGATTTCTTAAGGAAAGATTATGGCTAATGTCTTTGCTTTCATATAACCTGTTGAGTGCTTCATACATTTTCCTTGTTGTCTGTAGTTCAGAAATATGAGGGATCAAGTGATCCTTTACTGAATGTGACATGATTCTCTTTGCTTTCTTTTCATTTTTCTTATGCTTGGTATTTTTCTCTTCTTCATGTGGTTCTGGTACACCCACTGTAACATGTTCTAGGAGATCATTCTCGTCTAGAATCATCTACAACCTATGCTTCCAAGATATGAAGTTTCTAGATCCTTCCAACCTGTCTTCTACCCTCATGATGGTAGCCATTCTATCTTGTAGAAGAAACCCTAACCCTCTGGGCTATAGAAATAATAGAAAAAACAAATTGCTTGGATC
Organism: Picea sitchensis; assembly: GCA_010110895.2. Lineage (NCBI taxonomy): Eukaryota > Viridiplantae > Streptophyta > Pinopsida > Pinales > Pinaceae > Picea > Picea sitchensis. The sequence goes on from SNQJ01S0037775.1 coordinate 30,939, forward strand.
TGAAAACTGAACTCACCAAAAGATGCGTTGGACTGAGGTGAGTAGCCTGGTGTGTTTAGATTTCATAAAATCCAACTTTTACCCCTCCAAACTTGATCTGGGGATTTCTAGACTAGTGCTTATGGTTTTCTAGTACTTCTGGTACTCTAGTACTTCTGGTACTTCTAGTACTTTGTGAAAACTAGGGTTTCACTTTCCAGGAGATCTAGCCACTGAAACATTGTGCTAAGGATTGCCAAAATGTTCCTTGAGGTAGGGCACACCTTTCTAGATGGATTTGGGGCTGAAATTCTTCTTCAATAAAAATACCTAATTTGCATGTACGGCAACAGTGACGTTTTTCTTTTTCCTGTGAAAGATTCTCTCTTCAACTTAGCTCTGATACTACGTTAAAGTTTCTACTATTATTAGGTTACTTTCAATTTACTAGATAACAATAGCATAGATAGGATCACTAAGAGAAACACAATCATAAGAGTACACAACATTTATCCTGGGAAACCCTCATGGGGAAGAAAACCCAACAAAACTTCCTTAATATAGATGGCCAATACAATGCCAAGACAATGAACAAAACAACACAAAAATTCCTCTCCCAAGGATGTGCCTCTCTCTCTCTTCCTTCTTTCGGCAACTGGTAACTACAGCTTCCTTCAATACTTGCACACTAAATGAGTGAGTTGAGTGTGTGTCTAATGAAGCATTGGCCTCTCTTATTTATACAATCTGGCAGGTGTGAACAGAAGTGTCTTTTCACTGGCAGGGCCGACTTCTCATTCTAGGTGGTTAGAATCACCTTTATTTAATCTGGGGGGTGACTTCTCATTCTGCCTATTACAATTAGGGTTTGACCAATCCACAAAAGGGGATTTGGTCAATTACAATGCCTGACATGATCAATTCACAAAAGGGGATTGATCTAATCAATAATAAATATATTTTATCTTTATCCACAAAAGGGGATAAGAATATTCTTTGCAGTTACACAATATTTTAACAAAACTTCCCTCTGTGATACTTCAGGTTGATAGCTTTCTGTCTCCTTGGCCAGACCCTCCATGCTTCCATTTAAGGGGGGTAGTCGATAGTTCAACCACCATTCCTTATTTCATTAACTGATTTCTTCTTGGGATCAGGATGTGGAAACATTTCCCTCTACGGTACTTCGGGCTAACAATTTTTTGTCTCCTCGGTCGGTCCTTCCATGCTTCCATTTAAGGGGGGGAGTTGATTGTTATCTTTCCTCTAGTGATAGACTATTCGCGGTATGATAACACTTTGATTCTCCTTGTGACACTTCTTTGATGATTTGGCTTAATGTCCAGTTTATGTTTCCACGTGTTGATCTTGGATTGGACCCCATATAAGCACGTGATTGCGGAAGCTTCCAAGGGTGGTTTGGGTCTACACCGCTTCGGCCCCCCATAATCCACCACCAACTTCCACATACCTATTTCGTTATACCATGGTTTTGATTGTGATACATCTCTATAATTTTAATGTTCGGGCATGTTTCATCCCCGCAATGAAGTGTGGTCGTCGATCTGATGTAAATCCGTGATCTAGGAAACCCTCCTATTTTAGCATCCTGATAAAATTTATCTGTCTACTAACTCCATAATCCTTTAAACCATGCTTAGAGATGGAGCCAATTTTGGTGCTTGAGAGCTTTGAATGCTGAGAAGGAATACCTCCCAGAGGGTGATCTTAATCTGACATGGTGGCCTGACACTATATAATGTCACAGTTAGTGATGGATGAGCGCCATGTGTTGAGCTGAAAAACACCCGTGGAGCTGGTAGGGCCTGAAGTGACACGTCAACCTGACGTTACTTTGGGACTTCGACTCTTCGAGACTTCAGGATTCTTGGGTGGAAATCTCCTGAAGTTGCTTTCTCCCGGTTGACGTGGCAGCCTCTCGTTAACTCAGGACTTCGGGCCTTCCGATGATATTACTTCAAAGATCAATAGTTCTTGTTGATTTGAGATCAATCGTCCACAATTACTTCGGGAGTTTGGGCTTCGAGCCTTTTCAATTCATAGCTCTTACAATCCTTTGGAGTGTCGTATCTCCAAAGTGAGAGATCTTCCTCCACATGTCATCCTGTTTTGGACGGTCAAGATTCGCTTTGGGAGTTCGGGCTTCGGGCCTTTTCAATGCAAAGCTCTTACAATCCTCCGGAGCATCATATCTCTGAAGTAAGAGATATTCCTCCATGTGTCATCATTTTTTGGATGACCGAGATTCACTTCGAGAGTTCGGGCTTCAGGCCTTTTCAATGCATAGCTCTTACAATCCTCCAGAGCATTGTATCTCTGAAGTGAGAGATATGCCTCCATGTGTCATCCTGTGTTGGACAGTCAAGATTCACTTCGGGAGTTTTGGCTTCAGGCCTTTTCAATGCATAGCTCTTACAATCCTTCAGAGTATCGTATCTCCAAAGTGAGATATCTACCTCCACATGTCATCATGTTTTGGCTTCAGGAGCTTTCTTCTGCTTGCTCGTGCAATCCTCTGAAGTGTCATATTTCGAAGTGTTAGATATGTAGACGCGTGTCCTCAACCTTCAATGGCTCAAATTTACTTCGAGACTTCAGGGATTTTGTTTAGTCGTTAACCCTTGCGTGACTTTGAAACTCCGACTGCCTGAGATCCGTTGATCTGAACTGTACATGGGTTCTCCACTGTTGAAAATCGATCATGTATGCTTTCTTGTATTTCAAGCTTCGAAATGGATTTCTCTGAATACTGCATTTTCGCTCATGGTTTTTCCTTGTGCAAACAAAGGACTTGGTCGACCTACAAAAACTACAAATGACCCATGACAACTTCATGTGATAACATTGGCTCCATAGGGGATGACATGCTCCCTATGATTTTCCAAGAACAAGAAGTTTCAGTGTCTTATCCTAGGGCTATGGGGTCACTTATTCAAACAAAAATAAAAAGAAAAAGTGATATTTACAATGAATGGAAATCCAATCATGGCTTAAGAAAAAAAAAAATTCAGAAAGTGCCCATTGACAGGGCCACCAAAAAATTCAGAATCCTTCAATTTCTACAATTTATAAGTGTTATTTTAAAATACCTCATAAATCTTGAATGGACCAATCCATAAGGCTTTGAATTTACCATGTTTGCATTTTTCTTGCTTGGTTGCATCCCACTTGAGCACTAGATCTCCCAGCTGGAAATATTATTTTCTTACCTTCTTGTCAAAAGCTTGCTTGATCTTCTGTTGATGGTCTTGTGATTTTCCAAGTAGTTTCTCCCTAGTCTGTTGTACTTCTACCAGTTGTTGTATCCTTCTGACCATATCATTAGGTTCTCCTTGGTAGTCCTGGAGGAATTTTTCCACAAGAAAGGAAAGCTGAGTAGGAAAGATAGCCTCAACCCCATATACAAGATGAAAAGGGGAAACACAAATTGACCTCTTTGTTGTAACTCTATCGGCCCATAAGGTAAATGTTAGCTTTGAGTCCCATGCTTTCTTATTGTCTTCTAACAATTTCTTGATGATATTTATGAGGTTCTTGTTAGAGGACTTTGCCAAACCATTTCCTTGGGGGTAGTAAGGAGTAGAATGGACTAATGTAGTCCTATATTGTTCACAAAACTTGATCAATGGTTCAGCTTTGAAGGAAGCGGCATTGTTAGTAACAATCCTTCTTGGACAACCAAATCTTAACATGATATCCTCGAGAAAACTAATGATTACCTTGTGGGAGGCATTCCTTGTAGGAATGGCTTCTATCCACTTGGTAAAGTAATCAGTATCATTCAAAATCCACCTAGGTTGACCACTTGAAGCTGGATGGATTTCCCCAATGAAGTCAAGACCCCATTGTTGAAAAGGTCTAGAAGCCACCACGTGCTTCAAAGGAAACAATTTGAGCTATTGATTTCCATAAAAAAATTGGCATTTGACACAAGCTCTAATCTTTGCACAAACATCAGTAAAAAGGATAGGCCATAAATACCCATCTCGGAGGATATTATAGGTTGTGGTCCTCCAAAAATGATGGCCCCCACATAAGTTGTCATGAAAGTCAGTCATGTCCCTTTGAGCTTCATGTGGATCAAAACATCTCAAAACAACTCCCAGAGGATCCTTCCAATACAATATATGATCAATGAGACAATATTTGATCGCTTTAAGATTCAAATCTCTCACCTTGTTCTTGTCCAAATCATCAGGAGGTTGCAACTTCTACAAAAAATATATGATGTCTTTATACCAAGTGCATTTTGCCAAATTGGGGCTGGCATGAGAGCTTTTATCAGCAAAGTCAACTTGCTAATTTTCTGAGTTTATATTGATGAAACTAACTCCTAAATCTTTGCAATTTTATTCAGCCAGCAACCTGGTTAAACCTTGGTCTTTCACTAGTTTAGTAGGCTTCATTTCAAGGTCAAATTCCAAAATTTTAGCGATCCACTTGCTCCTCTTCCCATCTATGTCAGGCTGGATAAGTATCTCTTTCACTAAGGCTGAAGGGACATATGCAACAATCTTTGAATGCAGAACATATACTCTAAAATCCTTGAGGGCTTTCACCAAATCATAAGCCTTCTTTTCCATGATATCATATCTCATTTTTGCATCCCTCAATGCTTTGCTGAAAAAGGAAATAGGCTTCTCTAACCCCTCTATATTTTTCTGCAGAAAAACAACAGCCAATGTGTCAAATGAGGCAGAGGAAAATATCATAAACTCCTTGGAATAGTTAGGGATAATGAGCACAGGTGCTTCAGTCAAGGCCTTTTTGATCTAATCAAAAGATACTCGAGACGCGGTAGTCCATCTCACCTCATTTCCCTTTCTAAGCATGGTTGTAATGTACTTTACTAATTCAACAAAGTTAGAGATGAACCTTCTTAGAAAATTGATTTTCCCCAAGAAAGACTGAACTTATTTCTTGGATCTAGGAAAATATAAGGTCTTGATGGCCTCCACCCTGCTTGGATCAATTCTTAGCCCTTCTGATGATACAATGTGCCCCAATAACTTACCTTCCTTCATAGAAAACAAAGACTTCTTAGGATTGAGAGAGAGATACCAAACCTTCTGCACTTCGGGAAGACCTTTTTCAAATGATTATAGTTCTCTTTATCATATTTTGAGAACACTGTAATGTCATCTATATAGATGACTACAAACTTGTCATTCTCCCCAATGAAGGCAATGGCCATTGCCTGCTGAAAGGTCACTCCTGCATTCATCAACCCAAAGGGCGTTTTAGAATACACGAATGTGCCCCAAGGATTATTAAAGGTTGTCTTCTCTCTATTTTCAGGAAAGATAGAGATCTTATTGTAGCCATAAAATCAATCAATCATATACATCCTAGTGAACCAATGACTCTTTGCAAAATGTGCTCCATATTTGACAAGGGGTAATTATCTTTCTTGGAGCTTCTGTTCAAATTCCTGAAATCAACACATAGTCTAATTTCCCCGTTTTTCTTCCTTACAGGGGACCAAGTCAGCCACCCACACAGAGTATCTCAAAGGAATGATGATCTTGGCATCTAACAACTTCTTCACTTATTTTTCCATAATAGTCAGCAGCATGATATTTATATGTCTGAGTTTCTGCCTAAAATGATTGGTCTCCTCTTTCAAAGGGATCTTATGTTGAATGATGTTTGTGTCATATGTTCTTAAATATCCATATTTGCAGGAAAACACATTAGAAAACTCCTTTAAAATATTAACATACTCATCCCTTTGTTCGTTTGACATGCTGCTAGACAATGTAACATACTTTGGATCCTCCTCTAAACCTAAATTGCATTCAGTCACCTTAGTGTTTTCAGTTGAAACTTTAACCTTTACATCAACATCATTTCTATCAAACTACCTCTCCAAGGGGATTAGCCCTTTTGGAATATGGTTACTGGCAAACTGAACAATATGATGGTCAACAATTTTATTCAGAAAAATATCAGTATGAGAGCCCTTTTCAGTATCATGATCTTGATCAATATGTAAGGCATAAAACTCATCCACAGTCTCAAGAAACCTTTTTATCTCAATATCGTCCTCAAAAACCTTCCAATGTTTGACATTGTTAGGTATAGAGGATCTATACTTCACTTCCACGCCATATTTGAGTTTAGGGGGAAAAGGAATTCTGAAATTACTTGTTGAAACATCCAAGGAATCTTCCATAGTGTTATCCTTTCTTGGAACAAATGAGATATTAAAATCTAAGAAGAAAATATCAACAATATCCCAAACTTCATTTCGGTAAGTCCTTAAACTAGGGTGTTTAGCTTGATATACATTTTTAACTTGATGGACAATTAATTCATCATCTTCGAACACTGCTAGACTTTCAATCCTCATGTATTTAGCAGCCCTCAAACCCAAAACAAGAACCTCATATTCTGCCACATTGTTTTTAGTTTCAAATTCAAGACTACCCCGGCACCAACACCCTCCTTAGAAGAGGCCCCATCAAAAAACATCTTTCGAACAGAGGTATTAGGAGGAGGATGCTCACAAGAGGTGATGGACTGATTTTTTATTTCAATAGGTGGTTGAGGAGCATCAGTGAGCTGCAACACACTGGATCCTAAATTAGTATCAAGTGAAAAATAAGCTAACTGTGCCCCCCTATAAAGTCTTCTATGTTCTCCCCCAAACACAAGAATGGTGGCATATGAAAGGTCCATGTACAAAGTTCCCCCTAGTATTTTGATCCAATATCTTGACAAGAGCATCCCAAACTTAGGGGGGGGACATCGGCCACCACATTATCCATGACCACACTTTTCATTGGAAATTGGAATAGGGTAACAACCAGGTCTTTAATAACCCCAAGACACTTCACCTTCCTGGAATCAAATGAGTACATGTCATGGTAGGTTTTTGTAACTTCCAACCCAAGCTCATCCATGACAGTTTTAGGCATGAGGTTATGAGATTCCCATGAGTCCATCAATAAGTTGTGAAACACTTTATCATGAATGTTTAATGATGTGTAGAAAGGGGTGGGCGTATCATCTCTATCCTCTACCAAAGGTCCCACGATGACATCTGGTTTTTCATCTTGAAGGTTGACTGAATCTGTGGAATTAGAGGGAGGCTCGGGCTGCAACATTTTAGAAATATATCTTTTGAATTCCTCAATCTTAATCAGCTCCAAAAAAGGTACATGGATTTTAATTTTTTGAATCTCACTCTCAAAGCTAAACGAGGATGGATATTTCAAAATCTCTTTAACTTATGGGGTAGGGCTCTTATCCAATGCCTATGGGTTTTGTGCATGTTTTTCTTTGCTACTAGCTTCCACAACCTTAGCAGAACTTTTTTCTTTAGTGGGATGATCAGATGTGCCAATCTTCCCCTCTTTCCTTTTTGACCTCAGGTTGTATTTACTTGGATTTCCATTTGTTTTTTCCCCTTTACACAATTCATTTAAATGACTATCCATGAGAGACTCTTCATATATTAAATGAGGAGATGAAGGGGTGTCACCAAGATAATGGATTTTGGGAGAAATTTTTTCATCCTCTCCTTCCTCATCAACAACAATATTTGTTTGGAGAGGTGTTTGGACTTTTTGATCATCCCTATCCCTATTTATTTGATCTCTTTGGAGGACCTGAGGGGAATTATTTGGTCTTCTGAAATTACTTATATTATCAACATTTTGTGTGTTCCTATAGTTATGTTTTCCTTCAAGTTTCAACTTCTCCATTTCAACAGAAAGTGATTTTACCAATTTTGTAAGTTCATCAACTTGAGGGTGGACGACAGGGGATTCTGAGGTTGAAGCTTCAGCCCTAATTTTCCTTCTGTCTCTATCAGACTTTCCCCTAAGTTTTTTAGTTGCCAATATGTCAGATTCTAATTCCAAAGTTGCATCTTGCATATGAGATAGAGAGGTAGATCTTCTTTCTCTCAACAGGAGGCAAAAATCAAGGGTCAAAAGAACTAGCATAGGTAATATTGGCAGAGGTTTATGTATGATTTATTTCATTTGGAATCTTGTTGTACATTCTATCAAATATTTTTAATAAATCTGAAACAAATTCCCCTTCTGTCCTATTGAGTGACCCAAATTTTGTAATATAATAAAGGAAATCTTTTTTATCCCCCTAATGCCTCAAGAAAGCATCATCCAAAGCTTCAATCCCAAAAATAGATCCAGGATTCAAACCCCTAAACCATTTTCTAGCCTCACCATCAAGGCTCTGTCCAAATACCCTCACCCATACATCTTGATTCTCTATGCTAAGATTATATGCATAGCTATAAAAAGTTGTAAGGTGTTCCTCTGCAGTTATGTCTTCCTCCCTTATGAACTTGGGCATGTACTTAAGGTAGTCTTCGACTGGGAGAGAATTCATAGGATGGGGAAAAATAAGAGGGGCATACCTAGTAGACACTATGGCATGCATCATATTTGTAGGAAAATTAGCACCTTCCATTAGGTTATGAACTGCAGGAGAACAAGGGGGAGATGGGGTTTTGAAAGATACAAATGCAACTTGGATTTTTGGAGAAAGAGAAATTGTTTGAGTCTGGGAAGAAGATGGTATAAAGTTAAAAGGAAAATAGGTTTCCTCTTCTTGAGTCACAACAACTTTGATAGGAGGAGGAGTAGGAAGGCCCAAAGTAGGAAAATATTCAATATTCTCAAGCCTTAACCAACTTACAACATCGGGAGAAGAAAGGGTTTCAAAAATTTCTTCATTCAATTTGGGGCTAAAAGAAGAGTATTCAACAAGAAAATTTTCAAAATCCAAACTTTTAGACACTTCACCAGAAGGTAAAAGAGGAGAATTGGATATGGCTACTGGAGTTTTAAAAGTAGAATCATGTAAAAGACCAGGAGTACCTGGTAAAATAGTTGAATAACGTTCTTGAGAAGACTTTCCTTTCTTGATAATATTCTTTGGGTTAGCTTAAGGTGTTTCCAGAGGTAGATGTGGAGTAGACCTCGTGTGTCTTCCTTTGGGAGCCACAACTAAAACAGTGGAGTCGCCAAGTGCAAATTGCAATCTTTAATGTATTGAATTCTACTGCACCTTCAAAATCAATATGCTTTGTCGTTCAATCCTAGGGAAATGTCTTCAATTCATTCCCTGGTAGTGGCACCAAGAATGTTGGCACTGAGAGTCACCCTCAGATTTAAAGAGGATAAGACCAGTACCCATCAAAAGGTTTGTGAATGTAAATTAATGATAAAAGGTCAAATGGACAAAACTAAGCATCATAATGTTTTAACACAGAAAACTGGGCTAGCATGCATAAAAAAATGAGGTTTTGATTAACTTCAGTCAGTGGTTTAAGGATAAAGTTGAATGGAAGGAAGACTTAGTGAGGAAAGTGGATAGGTATTCTATAAGCATCAGGCCTTCAAGCAACCAGGAGAATAAAAACTCAGTCATAAGAACCTCTTGAGACTTAAAGTTTAAAACACTGAAAAATATCCATAGCAACATTATAATCAAACATCCATTATAACACAACCACAACATCTCATATGGATCATCCAATCATGATCATTTAAGAGTAAGAGGAAACAAGATGATGAAAGGAAACCGACTTCTATTAATGAAAATGTCTCAAATCTCATACATAATTAGAGAACGGTTTTGCTTAGTCAAAATATTACAAAAGGGAGCATTGCTCAACCATATGACCCTATCAAATAATTCATCTAATGTATTTATAACTAAGACAATAGTTGGTGTCTTCTCTTTTCTATCTTGTTCCTTCTGTCAGAAGGAAACTCTGGTTAGTATGGGCGTGCAGGAGAAATTGCCCTCTGTGCTACTTCGAGCTGACAACTTTATATCTCCTTAGCTAGACCCTCCATGCTTCCATTTAAGGGGGGTAGTCGATAGTTCAACCACCAGTCTTTCTTTCATTAATTCATTTCTTCTTGGGATCAGGATGTGGAAAAAATTCCCTCTACGGTACTTCGGGCTGACATTTTTCGATCTCCTCGGTCAGTCCTTCCATGCTTCCATTTAAGGGGGGAAGTTGATTGTTCTCTTTCCTCTAGTGATAGACTGGTCGTGGTCTTCTAACGCTTTTCCTCTCCTTGTGATGCTTTTTTGATGATTTGGATCAACACCCAATTTATGTTTCCATACGTTGATCTCGGATTGGACCCCATATAAGCACATGATTGCAGAAGCTACCAAGGGCGGTTTGGGTCCACACCTGATCCGGATTATTTTCGGCACGAAATGCGAGCGGAGATATAATAAAGAAATGCACAGCGATATCGCAGATATTCAATAAGATAACATAAATGTATCAGAGATGCAACCATAAACACAGATATACAGTAATACACGATTTCTATTAATGAAAGAAATGTACAAATACTGTAAAAATACAGAGCGAAAGACTCGCTAGAATGGTGGCAGCTTATCTCTGAGAAGAGATGTGACGGCTACTCACATTCGCAAGAAGATGGTTACAATGAGGCTCTAAAGGCCTTTTTACAATAAATAGGAATGCCAAAAACCCTAGACATCCGAAAACCTAACCCTAGGATATTAAGTGCCAAAAGTCATGTGGGCCTCGTTTGGGTAAGTGAGTACATCAACTTCCTAGGGTCGTAACTTTTGCATACGATCTTCGTTTTAGGCATGTGATAGCTCGTTGGAAAGGTATTATTGAGGAGATTAATTTTGGGGGCTCAATAATGCCTTTGGATATCATTGAGAACCTATATATTTAAAAATCTTCATTTGAGCCCTCAAAATGGCCCCGTAAGTTAAAAACTGCTAAAAATAGTAAATTGCCAAAATTGTCAGAAAATTGTTTTGAGCCAGTCGGAAAAGGTGGGTGGCCACCGATATCCACCTAGATCAACACCGCTTCGGCCCCCCACAATCCACCACCAACTGCCACATACCTATTTCTCTATACCATGGTTTCGATTGCGGGACCGCTCTATAATTTTAACGTTTGGGCATGTTTTGTCCCCGCAATGAAGTGTGGTCGTCGATCTGATGCAAATCCATGATCTGGGAAACCCTGCTATTTTAGCACCCACGCTAAAATTTATCCATCTACTAATTCCAGAATACCTTTAAACCATGCTTAGATATGGAGCCAATTTTGGCGCTTGAGAGATTTGAATGTTGAGCAGGAATGCCTCACGGAGGGCGATCTTCCAAATCTGACGTGGTCGTCTGACGCTATATAATTTCATAGTTAGTGATGGATGAGAACCATGTGTTGAGATGAAAAACACACGTGGAGCTAGTAGAGCCCGAAGTGACGGGTCATCCTAACGTTACTTCGGGACTTTAGGATGCTCGGGTGGAAATCTCTCGAAATCGCTTTCTCCCAAATGACGTGGCATCCTCTCGTTAATTCAGGACTTCGGGCCTTCTGGTGATATTGCTTCAAAGATCAAAGGTTCTTGTTGATTTGAGATCAACAGTCCACAATTACTTTGGGAGTTCAAGCTTCAAGCCTTTTCAATGCATATCTCTTACAATCCTCCCTAGTGTCATATCTCTGAAGTGAGAGATCTTCTTCCATGTGTCATCTTGTTTTGGATGGATGAGATTCACTTCGGGAGTTCGGGCTTCGGGCCTTTTCAATGCATAGATCTTATAATCCCCTGGAGTGTTGTATCTCCGAAGTGATATATCTGCCTCCACGTGTCATCCTGTTTTGGACATCCGAGATTCACTTCAAGAGTTCGGGCTTCAGGCTTCCGACCTTTTCAATGCATAGCTCTTACAATCCTCCAGATCATTGTATCTCTGAAGTGAGAGATTTTCCTCCACGTGTCATCTTGTTTTGGATGGTCGAGATTCACTTCGGGAGTTCAGGCTTCGAGAGATTTCTTTTGCTTTCTCGTGCAATCCTCCGAAGTGTCGTATTTCTAAAGTCTTAGATATGTCGATGCATGTCCTCAGCATTCAATGGCTCATATTTACTTCGGGAGTTCGAGACGTTTGGATGGAAATCTCTGGAAGTCACTTTCTCTCGGTTGACGTGGAATCCTCTCGCTACTTCTGGATTTCAGGACTTCGGGGCTTCTGTCTAGTTGTTAACCCTTGCGTGACTTTGAAACTCCGACTGCCCGAGAGCCTCTAATTTGAACTGTACATGGGATCTCCGTTGTTGAAAATCGAGCATGTCTGCTTGGTTGTATTTCAAGCTTTGAAATGGACTGCTCTGAATGTTGCATTTCCACTCACATTTTTTCCTTGTGCAAACAAAGGACTTGGTTGGCCTGCAAAAAATACAAATGACCCATGACAACTTCATGTGATAACAATGTTGATCTTTTCTAATGACATTACATAGGAAACTATAAAGTAACCATTAACTAGACTCTTTTCATTAGAATTTATGCATGAACTTCTTGCATCTATAAGCTAGTTTTTATGTGTTAGTGTCAACTTCTAGATTTTTTTCTAACATTTGATTTTTCAGCTTCAAATCATCATCTATGTTTCTGTTAGTTATATGTGCATCAATCATTGTTTTGTAAGTGGCACTTTCTAGAGACAACTAGATTTCTAATATTTCCTCTGTAAGTTTATGAGCATTTACTATTTCTCCCTTTTTACAAAATGATTCAATGAAGGCATTGTATATATCAATGTCAGGCTCAGACCCCTTTCCTGCCATTTCATCTTGGACCTTGAAAGCATATTCCAAGTTACCCAGATTGTAGTGTCCACAAATTACACTCTTATATGTAAAAAAATATGCTTAAATTCCCTTTTTGATATTTTATGCAAGAAATTGGTCACTTCAACCATCTTTCCACTCATGCACAATCCTTGTATGATTACTGTAAGTGACAGTATCGGGCACAATATCATGTCTAGTCATTTGCTCATAAAATGTTATGGATTTCTCTACATTTCCATATTTATAATATCCAACAATAAGGGGATAGTAAGTGAGACAAGTAGGAACAAAATCCTTCTCAAACATCTATTCTAAAATAACCTTTGCTTCCTACATCTTGGCGTTTCTACAAATTCCACCAATGAGAGCATTATAAGAGAGGCTCCCTTGAAGGTGTTGGATCATATATATTAATGTGTGATTGCCAACATTATCCTCCGATAGAAGGATTTGAGAACTAGTGTTAGTATTAATAAAAGTATTATTGAGTCTACTTGAATATCCTACTATTCCAAATGGTATGTACTTGTTATTACTTGGTATTCCCCTCCCAGTGTTGCCAACAAATTGAATTGCAACCCTCTCCCCCAATGTGAAGGCCACTACATTCAAGACTTCATTTTTCCTTTGTGAAACAACATGGGAACTTCACCCCTTGAAAGAGGAAGGGATTTATACCCAAGAAGTATAGATTGGTATGATGTTTTCATGATATTGTTTTTGCTTTCAGTTGGAATCCCTAACTCCACAACACTATCTCCTCCCAGAATTCCTAGGGAACAACAAGTAACAGGTTTCATAGCACAAATTATTCTTCTAGATTCTTGAGATTTGAATTTGTATTTGAAGTCATATGGCATGGGAAAATTCCTGCTCCAACACATATATTTCTCTCTAACACTGGCCTATTGATTATCTGGGTCGGTTTTCATTGATGTCAACCCTTGAAGAAAGTCTGGTAGCGAATTCTAGTAGCACAAAGGTTTGCGTAATGGACCCAAGTTTGTTTGATGTATAATGATATGAGTTTTAATATATTTTAAGGTCAGAATATTCTATATGGATAGTACATGTCATTCCATTTCCGTTGGTATGTGGAACTTCGCATAACTCCTTACAGTTAGAGATTTATGGCCATGTGAAGTTGGAGAACCCTCAAGAGTCATCTAGAAGCCCCAAAAGGTCAAAGTAGTCAAAGTGGTTGCAAAGAAGAAATTATTTAAATAATAAAGTGAAGTGATGAGTGTACTATAATTCAAAGTGGGTACAAAAGAAATTATTTAAATAATAAAGTTAATGGAGAAATTACTAAGTGGACAAGTAGTTAAAAGTGGGTTAGCCCTAAAATAAGGAAAGCAGGTTAAGATGGTTAGAAGATAATTTAATTAATAAAGTGAAGTGATGAGTGTACTATAATTCAAAGTGGATACAAAAGAAGTTACTTAAATAATAAATTTAATGGATAAATTTCTAAGTGGACAAGAGGTTAGAATTGGAGCCCACACGGGTGTAGACGGATTGGCAAGTGTCGTGTAAATGGAAGGAAATTTGTAAAATGAAGTCTCATGTTCGATTCTCACCCGGATTTACTCGTGCGCCATTCTTGCGGGCTAGGTGGTTGCACCTGGGGTTATAGTGGTAGCCGACATGGATCGACCCCATGTCACGCGATTACGAGAACCGCGAGTTGCCAAT
>SNQJ01S0037775.1:60576-81502 GCA_010110895.2 Picea sitchensis
GTTGAGATCGTGGTTTAAATTGCTTCCGCAATAATAGTAGAAGCGATTCTGTATTTAACAAGTTGTGGTAATTGTTAGATCAGGAGAATCGCAGGAATACATTAATTTGTATCGAAATTTCTACACATAAATTCTAATGAAAAGAGTCTAGTTAATGGTTACTTTATAGTTTCCTATGTAATGTCATTAGAAAATATCAACATTGTTATCACATGAATTTGTCATGGGTCATTTGTATTTTTTGCAGGCCAACCAAGTCCTTTGTTTGCACAAGGAAAAAACATGAGCGAAAATGCAACATTCAGAGCAGTCCATTTTGAAGCTTGAAATACAAGCAAGCAAACAGGATTGATTTTCAACAGCGGAGATCCCATGTACAGTTCAAATTAGTGGCTCTCGGGAAATTGGAGTTTCAAATTCATGCAAGGGTTAACAACTAGACAGAAGCCCCGAAGTCCTGAAATCCAGAAGTAGCGAGAGGATGCCACATCAACCGAGAGAAAGTGTCTTCTGGAGATTTCCATCCAAACGTCTCGAACTCCCGAAGTAAATATGAGCCATTGAATGCTGAGGACATGCATCGACATATCTAACACTTCAGAAATATGACATTTCAGAGGATTGAGTGAGAAAGAAAAAGAAATCTCTCGAAGCCCGAACTCCCGAAGTGAATCTCGACCATCCAAAACAAGATGACACATGGAGGAAAATATCTCACTTCAGAGATACAATGATTTGGAGAATTGTTAGAGCTATGCATTGAAAAGGTCAGAAGCCCGAAGCCCGAACTCCTGAAGTGAATCTCGAATGTCCAAAACAGGATGACATGTGGAGGCAGATCTATCACTTCATAGATACAACACTCCGGAGGATTATAAGATCTATGCATTGAAAAGGCCCGAAGCCCGAACTCCTGAAGTGAATCTCGGCCGTCTAAAACAAGATGACACATGGAGGAAGATCTCTCACTTTAGAGATACGACACTAGGGAGGATTGTAAGAGATATGCATTGAAAAGGCCTGAAGCTTGAACTCCCGAAGTAATTATGGACCGTTGATCTCAAATCAAAAAGAACCTTTGATCTTTGTAGCAATATCACCAGAAGGCCTGAAGTCCCGAATTAACGAGAGGCTGCCACGTCATCCGAGAGAAAGCGATTTCGAGAGATTTCCACCTAAGGATATTGAAGTCCCAAAGTAACGTTAGGATGACCCATCACTTCGGGCTCTACCAACTCCACGTGTGTTTTTCATCTCAACACATGGTGCTCATCCATCACTAACTGTGAAATTATATGGCTTCAGACGACCATGTCAGATTTGGAAGATCACCCTCCGTGAGGTATTCCTGCTCAACATTCAAATCTCTCAAGCGCCAAAATTGGCTCCATATCTAAGCATGGTTTAAAGGTATTCTGAAATTAGTAGATGGATAAATTTTAGCATGGGTTCTAAAATAGCATGGTTTCCCAGATCGCGGATTTGCATCAGATCGACGATCACACTTCATTGCAGGGATAAAACATGCCCAAACGTTAAAATTATAGAGCGGTCCCGCAATCGAAACCATGGTATAGAGAAATAGGTATGTGGAAGTTGGTGGTGGATTGCGGGGGGACGAAGAAGTGTTGATCCAGGTGGATATCGGTGGCCACCCACCTTTTCTGACTGGCTCAAAATAGTTTTCTGGCAATTTTGGCAATTTACTATTTTTGGCAGTTTTTAACTTCCAGGGCCATTTTGAGGGCTCAAATGAAGGTTTTTAGAGATATAGGTTCTCAATGATATTCTAAGTAATGATTGAGCCCCTAAAATGAATCTCCTCAACAATACCTTTCCAACGAGCTATCACACGCCTAAAACGAAGATCGTATGCAAAAGTTACGACCCCAGGAAGTTGATGTACTCACTTACCCAAACAGGGCCCACATGACTTTTGGTGCTTAATCTCCTAGGGTTAGGTTTTCGGATGTCTAGGGTTTTTGGCATTCCTGTTTATTGTTAAAAGGCCTTCAGAGCCTCATTGTAACCATCTTCTTGCGAATGTGAGTAGTCGTCACATCTCTTCTCAGAGATAAGCTGCCACCATTCTAGCGAGTCTTTCGCTTTGTATTTTTACAGTCTCTGTACATTTCTTTCATTAATAGAAATCGTGTATTACTGTATATCTGTGTTTATGGTTGCATCTCTGATACATTTATTTTATCTTATTGAATATCTGCGATATTGCTGTGCATTTATTTATTATATCTCCACTCGCATTTCGTGCCGAAAATAATCCGGATCAGGTGTGGACCCAAACCGCCCTTGGCAGCTTCCGCAATCATGTGCTTATATGGGGTCCAATCCGAGATCAGTGTATGGAAACATAAATTGGGTGTTGATCCAAATCATCAAATTAGCGTCACAAGGAGAAGAAAATCATTAGAAGACCACGACCAGTCTATCACTAGAGGAAAGAGAACAATCAACTTCCCCCCTTAAATGGAAGCATGGAAGGACCGACCGAGGAGATCGAAAAATGTCATCCCGAAGTACCGCAGAGGGAAGTTTTTCCACATCCTGATCCCAAGAAGAAATCAATTAATGAAAGAAGGACTGGTGGTTGAACTATCGACTACCCCCCTTAAATGGAAGCATGGACGGTCTAGCTGAGGAGATAGAAAGTTGTCAGCTCGAAGTAGCACATAGGGCAGTTTCTCCTGCACGCCCATACTAACCAGAGTTTCCTTCTAACAGAAGGAACAAGATAGAAAAGAGAAGACACCAACTATTTTCTTGGTTATAAATACATTAGATGAATGATTTGAGAGGGTTAGATGGTTGATCAAAGCTCCCTTTTGTAATATTTTGACTAAGCAAAGCCGTTCTCTAGTTATGTATGAGATTTGAGACATTTTCATTAATAGAAGTCGGTTTCCTTTCACCATCTTGTTTCCTCTTACTCTTAAATGATCATGATTGGATGATCCATATGAGATGTTGTGTTTGTGTTATAATGGATGTTTGATTATAATGTTGCTATGAATATTTTTCAGTGTTTTAAACTTTAAGTCTCAAGAGGTTCTCATGACTGAGTTTTTCTTCTCCTGTTTGCCTGAACGCCTCATGCTTATAGAATACCTATCCACTTTCCTCACTAAGTCTTCCTTCCATTCAACTTTATCCTTAAACCACTGACTGAAGTTAATCAAAACCTCATTTTTTTATGCATGCTAGCCCAGTTTTCTGTGTTAAAACATTATGATGCTGAGTTTTGTCCATTTGAACTTTTATCATTAATTTACATTCACAAACCTTTTGATGGGTACTGGGCTTATCCTCTTTCAATCTGAAGGTGAGTCTCAGTGCCAACATTCTTGGCACCACTACTGGGGAACGAATTGAAGACATTTCCCTAGGATTGAACGATAAAGCATACCGATTCTGAAGGTGCAGTAGAATTCAGTACATTAAAGATTGCAACTTGCACTTGGCGACTCCACTGTTTCAGTTGTGGCTCCCAAAGGAAGACACACAAGGTCTACTCCACATCTACCTCTGGAAACACCTTAAGCTGACCCAAATAATATTATCAAGAAAGGAAAGTCTTTTCAAGAGCATTATTCAACTATTTTACCAGGTACTCCTAGTCTTTTACATGATTCTACTTTTAAAACTCTAGTAGCCATATCCAATTCTCCTCTTTTACCTTCTGGTGAAGTGTCTAAAAGTTTGGATTTTGAAAATTTTCTTGTTGAATACTCTTCTTTTAGCCCCAAATTGAATGAAGAAATTTTTGAAACCCTTTCTTCTCCCGATGTTGTAAGTTGGTTCAGGCTTGAGAATCTTGAATATTTTCCTACCTTGGGCCTTCCTACTCCTCCTCCTATCAAAGTTGTTGTGACTCAAGAAGAGGAAACCTCTTTTCCTTTTAACTTTATACCATCTTCCTCCCAGACTCAAACACTTTCTCTTTCTCCAAAAATCCAAGATGCATTTGTATCTTTCAAAACCCCATCTCCCCCTTGTTCTCCTGCAGTTCAGAACCTAATGGAAGGTGCTAATCTTCCTAGAAATATGATGCATGCCATAGTATCTGCTTGGTATGCCCCTCTTATTTTACCCCATCCTATGAATTCTCTCCCATTCGAAGACTACCTTAAGTACATGCCCAAGTTCACAAGGGAGGAAGACATAACTGCAGAGGAACACCTTACAACTTTTTATAGCTATGCATATAATCCTAACATAGAGAATCAAGATGTATGGATGAGGGTATTTGTACAGAGCCTTGATGGTGAGGCTAGAAAATGGTTTAAGGGTTTGAATCCTGGATCTATTTTTGGGATTGAAGCTTTGGATGATGCTTTCTTGAGGCATTAGGGGGATAAAAAGGATTTCCTTTATTATATTACAGAATTTGGGTCACTTAAGAGGAAAGAAGGGGAATTTGTTTCAGATTTTTTAAAAATATTTAATATAATGTACAACAAGATTCCAAATGAAATAAATCATACAGAAACCTCTGCCAATATTACCTATGCCAGTTCTTTTGACCCTGATTTTTGCCTCCTATTGAGAGAAAGAAGATCTACCTCTCTAGCTCATATGCAAGATGCAACTTTGGAAGTAGAATCTAACATATTGGTGGCTGAAAAACTTAGGGGAAAGTCTGATAGAGACAGAAGGAAAATTAAGGCCGAAGCTTCAACCTCAGGATCCCCTGTCGTCCACCCTCAAGTTGATGAACTTACAAAATTGGTAAAATCACTTTCTGCTGAAATGGAGAAGTTGAAACTTGAAGGAAAACATAACTATAGGAACACACATAATGCTAATAATAGAAGTAATTTCAGAAAACCAAATAATTCCCCTCAGGTCCTCCAAAGAGATCAAATAAATAGGGATAGGGATAATCAAAAAGTCCAAACCCCTCTCCAAACAAATATTGTTGCTGACGAGGAAGGAGAGGATGAAAAAATTGATCCCAAAATCCATTATCTTGGTGACACCCCTTCATCTCCTCATTTAATATATGAAGAGTCTCTCATGGATAGTCATTTAAATGAATTGTGTAAAGGGGAAAAAACAAATGGCAATCCAAGTAAATACAACCTAAGGTCAAAAAGGAAAGAGGGGAAGATTGGCACTTTTGATCAGCCCACTAAAGAAAAAAATTCTGCTAAGGTTGTGGAAGCTAGAAACAAAGAAAAAGATGCACAAAACCCACAGGCATTGGATAAGAGCCCTACCCCATAAGTTAAAGAGATTTTGAAATATCCATCCTCTTTTAGCTTTGAGAGTGATATTCAAAAAATTAAAATCCATGTACCTTTTTTGGAGATGATTAAGATTGAGGAATTCAAAAGATATATTTCTAAAATGTTGCAGCCTGAGCCTCCCTCTAATTCCACAGATTTAGTCAACCTTCAAGATGAAAAACCAGATGTCATCGTGGGACCTTTGGTAGAGGATAGAGATGATACATCCGCCCCTTTCTACACATCATTAAACATTCATGATAAAGTGTTTCACAACTTATTGATGGACTCAGGGGCATCTCATAACCTCATGCCTAAAACTGTCATGGATGAGCTTGGGTTGGAAGTTAAAAAAACCTACCATGACCTGTACTCATTTGATTCCAGGAAGGTGAAGTGTCTTGGGGTTATTAAAGACCTAGTTGTTACCCTGTTCCAATTTCCAATGAAAAGTGTGGTCATGGATATTGTGGTGGCCGATGTCCCCCCTAAGTTTGGGATGCTCTTGTCAAGATATTGGATCAAAATACTAGGGGGAACTTTGTACATGGACCTTTCATATGCCACCATTCCTGTGTTTGGGGGAGAACATAGAAGACTTTATAGGGGGGCACAATTAGCCTATTTTTCACTTGATACTGATTTAGGATCTAGTGTGTTGCAGCTCACTGATGCTCCTCAACCACCTATTGAAATAAAAAATCAGTCCATCACCTCTTGTGAGCATCCTCCTCCTAATACCTTTGTTCGAAAGATGTTTTTTGATGGGGCCTCTTCTAAGGAGGGTGTTGGTGCTGGGGTAGTCTTTATTTCTCCTACCCAAGAGATCATATCTTTGTCCTACAATCTTGAATTTGAAACTACAAACAATGTGGCAGAATATGAGGTTCTTGTTTTGGGTTTGAGCGCTGCTAAAGACATGAGGATTGAAAGGCTAGCAGTGTTCGAAGATGATGAATTAATTGTCCATCAAGTTAAAAATGTGTATCAAGCTAAATAACCTAGTTTAGGGACTTACCGAAATGAAGTTTGGGATCTTGTTGATATTTTCTTCTTAGCTTTTAATATCTCATTTGTTCCAAGAAAGGAGAACACCATGGAAGATTCCTTGGATGTTTCAACAAGTAATTTCAGAATTCCTTTGCCCCCTAAACTCAAATATGACGTGGAAGTGAAGTATAGATCCTCTATACCTTCCAATGTCAAACATTGGAAGGTTTTTGAGGATGATATTGAGATAAAAAGGTTTCTTGAGACTGTGGATGAGTTTTATGCCTGACATATTGATCAAGATCATGATACTGAAAAGGGCTCTCATACTGATATTTTTTTGAATAAAATTGTTGACCATCATATTGTTTAGTTTGCCAGTAACCATATTCCAAAAGGACTAATCCCCTTGGAGAGGTTGTTTGATAGAAATGATGTTGATGTAAAGGTTAAAGGTTCAACTGAAAACACTAAGGTGACTGAATGCAATTTAGGTACAGAGGAGGATCCAAAGTATGTTACGTTGTCTAGCAGCTTGTCAAAGGAACAAAGGGAAGAGTATGTTAAGATTTTAAAGGAGTTTTCTGATGTGTTTTCTTGGAAATATGGATATTTAAGAACATATGACACAAACATCATTCAACATAAGATCCCTTTGAAAGAGGAGACCAAGCCTTTTAGGCAGAAACTCAGAAATATAAATATCATGCTTCTGACTATTATGGAAAAAGAAGTGAAGAAGTTGTTAGATGCCAAGATCACCATTCCTTTGAGATACTCTGTGTGGGTGGCTGACTTGGTCCCTGTAAGGAAGAAAAATGGGGAAATTAGACTATGTGTTGATTTCAGGAATTTGAACAGAATCTCCAAGAAAGATAATTACCCCTTGCCAAATATGGAGCACATTTTGCAAAGAGTCACTAGTTCATCTAGGATGTATATGATTGATGGAATTTATGGCTACAATTAGATCTCTGTCTTTCCTGAAAATAGAGAGAAGACAACCTTTACTACTCCTTGGGGAACATTCATGTATTCCAAAACGCCCTTTGGGTTGATGAATGCAGGAGTGACCTTTCAACAAGCAATGGCCATTGCCTTCATTGGGGAGAATGACAAGTTTGTAGTCATCTATCTAGATGACATTACAATGTTCTCAAAATACGATAAAGAGAACTATAATCATTTGAAAAAGGTCTTCCCAAAGTGCAAAAGGTTTGGTATCTCTCTCAATCCTAAGAAGTCTTTGTTTTCTATGAAGGAAGGTAAGTTATTGGGGCACATTGTATCAACAAAAGGGGTAAGAATTGATCCAAGTAGGGTGGAGGCCATCAAGACCTTATATTTTCCTAGATCCAAGAAATAAGTTCAGTCTTTCTTGGGGAAAATCAATTTTCTAAGAAGGTTCATCTCTATATTGAATTAGTAAAGTACATTACAACCATGCTTAGAAAGGGAAATAAGGTGAGATGGACTACCGCGTCTCAAGTATCTTTTGATCAGATAAAAAAGGCCTTGACTGAAGCACATGTGCTCATTATCCCTGACTATTCCAAGGAGTTTCTGATATTTTCCTTTTCCTCATTTGACACATTGGCTGCTGTTTTTCTGTAGAAAAATATAAAGGGGTTAGAGAAGCCTATTTCCTTTTTCATCAAAGCATTGAGGGATGCAAAAATGAGATATGATATCATGGAAAAGTAGGCTTATGATTTGGTGAAATCCCTCAAGGATTTTAGAGTATATGTTCCGCATTCAAAGACTGTTGCATATGTCCCTTCAACCTCAGTGAAAGAGATACTTATCCATCTTGACATAGATGGGAAGAGGAGAAAGTGGATCACTAAAATTTTGGAATTTGACCTTGAAATGAAGCCCACTAAACTAGTGAAAGGCCAAGGTTTAGCCAGGTTTCTAGTTGAATCAAATTGAAAATATTTAGGAGTTAATTTCATCAATATAAACTCAAAAAATTAGCAAGTTGAATTTGCTGATAAAAGCTCTCACGCCAGCCCCAATTTGGCAGAATGCACTTGGTATAAAGACATCATATATTTTTTTGCAGAAGTTGCAACCTCCTGATGATTTGGACAAGAACAAGGTGAGAGATTTGAATCTTAAAGCGATCAAATATTGTCTCATTGATCATATATTGTATTGGAAGGATCCTCTGGGAGTTGTTTTGCGATGTTTTGATCCACATGAAGCTCAAAGGGACATGACTGACTTTCATGACAACTTATGTGGGGGCCATCATTTTTGGAAGACCACAACCTATAATATCCTCAGAGCTGGGTATTTATGGCCTATCCTTTTTACTGATGTTTGTGCAAATATTAGAGCTTGTGTCAAATGCCAAAAGTTTTATGGAAAGCAATAGCTCAAATTGTTTCCTTTGAAGCACGTGGTGGCTTCTAGACCTTTTCAACAATGGGGTCTTGACTTCATTGGGGAAATCCATCTAGCTTCAAGTGGTCAACATAGGTGGATTTTGAATGATACTGATTACTTTACCAAGTGGATAGAAGCCATTCCTACAAGGAATGCCTCCCACAAGGTAATCATTAGTTTTCTCGAGGATATCATGTCAAGATTTGGTTGTCCAAGTAGGATTGTTACTGACAATGCCGCTTCCTTCAAAGATGAACCATTGATAAAGTTTTGTGAACAATATGGGACTACATTAGTCCCTTCTACTCCTTACTACCCTCAAGGAAATGGTTTGGCAGAGTCCTCTAACAAGAGCCTCATAAATATCATCAAGAAATTGTTAGAAGACAATAAGAAAGCATGGGACTCAAAGCTAACATTTTCCTTATGGGCCGATAGAGTTACAACAAAGAGGTCAATTTGTGTTTCCCCTTTTCAGCTTGTATATGGGGTTGAGGCTATCTTTCCTACTCAGCTTGCCTTTCTTGTGGAAAAATTCCTCTAGGACTACCAAGGAGAACCTGATGATATGGTCAGGAGGATACAAAAACTAGTAGAAATACAACAGACTAGGGAGAAACTACTTGGAAAATCACAAGACCATCAATAGAATATCAAGCAAGCTTTTGACAAGAAGGTAAGAAAAGAATATTTCCAGCTGGGAGATCTAGTGCTCAAGTGGGATGGACCCAAGCAAGAAAAAGGAAAACATGGTAAATTCGAAGCCTTGTGGATTGGTCCGTTCAAGATTTATGAGGTATTTTAAAATAACACTTATAAATTGTAGAACTTGAAGGATTCTCAATTTTTTGGTGGCCCTGTCAATGGGCACTTTCTGAAAAAATAATTTTCTTAAGCCATGATTGGCTTTCCATTCATTGTAAATATCACTTTTTCTTTTTATTTTTGTTTGAATAAGTGACCCCATAACCCTAGGATAAGACACTGAAACTGGTTGTTCTTGGAAACTCACAGGGAGCATGTCATCCCCTATGGAGCCAATGTTATCACATGAAGTTGTCATGGGTCATTTGTAGTTTTTGCAGGTCAGCCAAGTCCTTTGTTTGCACAAGGAAAAACCATGAGCGAAAATGCAACATTCAGAGCAGTCCATTTCGAAGCTTGAAATACAAGAAAGCAGACATGATCGATTTTCAACAGCGGAGAACCCATGTGCATTTCAGATCAGCGGATCTCAGACAGTCGGAGTTTCAAAGTCACACAAGGGTTAACGACTAAAAAAAATCCTTGAAGTCCCGAAGTAAATATGAACCATTGAAGGCTGAGGACATGCGTCGACATATCTAACACTTCAAAAATACGACACTTCAGAGGATTGCACAAGCAAGCAGAAGAAAGCTCCCGAAGCCCAAACTCCCAAAGTGAATCTCGACCGTCCAAAACATGATGACATGTGGAGGTAGATATCTCACTTTGGAGATACGACGCTCTGAAGGATTGTAAAAGCTATGCATTGAAAAGGCCTGAAGCCCGAACTCCCGAAGTGAATCTCGACTGTCCAAAACAGGATGACACATGGAGGCATATCTCTCACTTCAGAGATACGATGCTCTGAAGGATTGTAAGAGCTATGCATTGAAAAGGCCCGAAGCCTGAACTCTTGAAGCGAATCTCGGTCGTCCAAAACATGATGACACATGGAGGAAGGTTTCTCACTTTGGAGATATGATGCTCCGGAGGATTGTAAGATCTATGCATTGAAAAGGCCCGAAGCCCGAACTCTCAAAGTGAATCTCGACCGTCCAAAATAGGATGACACGTGGAGGAAGATCTCTCACTTCAGAGATACGACACTCCAGAGGATTGTAAGAGCTATGAATTGAAAAGGATCGAAGCCCAAACTCCCGAAGTAATTGTGGACCGTTGATCTCAAATCAACAAGAACTGTTGATCTTTGAAGCAATATCAATGAAAGGCCCGAAGTCCTGAATTAACGAGAGGCTACCACGTCAACTGGGAGAAAGCGACTTTAGGATATTTCCACCCAAGAATCCCAAAGTCCCGAAGTAACGTCAAGTTGACGCATCACTTCGGGCCCTACCAGCTCCACGGGTGTTTTTCAGCTCAACACATGGCGCTCATCCATCACTAACTATGACATTATATAGCGTTAGACCACCATGTCAAATTAAGATCTCCCTCTGGGAGGTATTCTTGCTTAGCATTCAAAGCTCTCAAGCGCCAAAATTGGCTCCATCTCTAAGCATGGTTTAAAGTTATTATGGAGTTAGTAGACAGATAAATTTTATCGGGATGCTAAAATAGGAGGGTTTCCAGATCACGGATTTACATCAGATCAACGACCACACTTCATTATGGGGATGAAACATGCTTGAACATTAAAATTATAGAGTGGTCCCGCAATCGAAACCATGGTATAACGAAATAGGTATGTAAAAGTTGGTGGTGGATTATGGGGGGCCGAAGTGGTGTGGACCCAAACCACTCTTGGCATCTTCCGCAATCACGTGCTTATATGGGGTCCAATCCAAGATCAACACGTGGAAACATAAACTGGGCGTTAAGACAAATCATCAAAGAAGTGTCACAAGGAGAATCAAAGTGTTAGCATACCGCGACTAGTCTATCACTAGAGGAAAGATAACAATCAACTGCCCCCCTTAAATGGAAGCATGGAAGGACCGACCGAGGAGACAAAAAACTGTTAGCCCGAAGTACCGCAGAGGGAAATGTTTCCACATCCTGATCCCAAGAAGAAATCAGTTAATGAAATAAGGAATGGTGGTTGAACTATCAACTACCCCCCTTAAATGGAAGCATGGACGGTCTGGCCAAGGAGACAGAAAGCTATCAACCCGAAGTACCACAGAGGGAAGTTTTGTTAAAATATTGTGTAACTGCAAAGAATATTCTTATCCCCTTTTGTGGATAAAGATAAAATATATTTATTATTGATTAGATCAATCCCCTTTTGTGGATTGATCATGTCAGGCATTGTAATTGACCAAATACCCTTTTGTGGATTGGTCAAATCCTAATTGTAATAGGTAGAATGAGAAGTCGCCCCCCAGAGTAAATAAAGGTGGTTCTAACCACCCATAATGAGAAGTCGGCCCTACCATTGAAAAGACACTTCTGTTCACACTTGCCAGATTGTATAAATAAGAGAGGCCAACGCCTCATTAGACACACACTCAACTCACTCATTTAGTGCGCAAGTATTGAATGAAGCTGCAGTTACCAGTTGTCGGAAGAAGGAAGAGAGAGAGAGGCACATCCTTGGGAGAAGAATCTTTGTGTTGTTTTGTTCATTGTCTTGGCATTGTATTGGCTATCTATATTAAGAAAGTTTTACTGGGTTTTCTTCCCCATGAGGGTTTCCCAGGATAAATGTTGTGTACTCTTGTGATTGTGTTTCTCTTAGTGATCCTATCTATGCTATTATTATCTAGTAAATTGAAAGTAACCTAATAATAGCAGAAACTTTAACATAGTATTGGAGCTAAGTTTAAGAGAGCATATTTCACAGGAAAAAGAAAAACATCACTGTTACCGTACATGCAAATTAGGTATTTTTATTGAAGAATAATTTCAGCCCCAAATCCATCTAGAAAGGTGCGCCCTACCTCAAGGAACATTTTGGAAATCCTTAGCACAACGTTTCAGTGGCTAGATCTCTTGGAAAGTGAAACCCTAGTTTTCACAAAGTACCAGAAGTACCAGAAAACCAGAGTACCAGAAGTACCAAAAGTACCAGAAAACCAGAAGCACTAGTCCAGAAATCCTTAGATCAAGTTTGGAGGGGTAAAAGTTGGATTTTATGAAATCTAAACACACCAGGCTACTCGCCTCAGTCCAACGCATCTTTTGGTGAGTTCAGTTTTCAGATCCAAGAAATTTGTTTTTTCTATTGTTTCTATAGCCCAGAGGGTTAGGGTTTCTTCTACAAGAAAGAATGGCTACCTGCATGCGGGTAGAAGATAGGCTGGAAGGATCTAGAAACTTCATATATTGGAAGCATAGGTTGTAGATGATTCTAGATGAGAATGGTGTCTTAGAACATGTTATAGTGGGTGTACCAGAAAGAAATGAAGAAGAGAAAAATACCAAGCATAAGAAGAATGAAAAGAAAGCAAAGAGAATCATGTCACATTCAGTAAAGGATCACTTGATCCCTCATATTTATGAAATACAGACAAAAAGGAAAATGTATGAAGCACTCAACAGGTTATATGAAAGCAAAGACATTAGCCAGAATCTTTCCTTAAGAAATCAACTTCGTAATATGAAGATGGAAAAATCAGAATCTGTCACATCTTATCTTATGAGAGTTTCTCAGATCAGAGATCAGCTTGCAGCTATTGGAGATGTCATTAGTAACAAAGATCTTGTAACCACAACCCTAAATGGGTTTCCAACATTTTGGATTCCTTTTGTACAAGGAGTGTGTGCAAGAAGCAAGTTACCCAAGTTTGATAATTTATGGGCAAATTACACACATGAAGAATCTAGACTTGCAAACCAACATAAGATATTAATTGTTGATGAAGAGGAAGCTCTTACAGATCAAAANTTCCAGATAAGAAGAAATATGTTTCAAAGATCAGATGCTACAACTGTCAAAAGTTGGGACACTTTTCCTATGACTGTCCTCAAGGAAAAGGGAAAAGAAAGTATCAAGCACATGTGGCAGAGGAAGAGGAATATCCTCCCTCAAAGAAAGATTTATCAAAAATTGAGGGTTATGTACTTTAAGTTGAAGATAGTTGATCTGAAGAAAGATAGAAAATGGTAGAGTCCGTGGAGCCTCCCCACACAAAAACAAAAGATAAGTATTCATGTTTATTTTTAGTATCTTGTTTACTTTAATACTTTATCATTACAAGTTCGATATTTTTGTGAGAATGTTAATTAACCTTGTTTTACTTTAGTATCTATGCAGACTTATGAAGGAAGTATCAAAGAAGAGGATGAAGAAAGAGATAAAATATTTATTTTAGAAAGCATATTGTAAGTAAGTTTACAGGTCTCGGAAGAAAGAACTTGTTATCACTCCAAGAGTCACTCCCAGACTGTAAATGAGAGTAAGCTTGGTAACATAGAAATAAAAAGACTTGATTGGATAAATTGAGTTTTAGGAAACTTTGAGAGTGGTAAAATTAATCAAGAAGGCAATGAAGCTATTGGGAATCAAATACAACAATCTTGACTTAAAATCCCATGGGTAGCAAATCAGGTCGAATAAGGCCCTAGATCAGTTCTACGTTCAAATAAGTGTGAATGAAGAAATCAGGAAAAACACAAAGTGTAGCTAAGACTGAAAAGCAACCTGCTTTCAATCACTACAAGAAGAATCTTTAATAGTTAGAAAACCTTTCAAAACATCACAGAATGAAAAAGATGTGTATGTGGCAGTTGTTGTAATAATCCTTATCACAACATCCTCAGCACAAACTCTGTTCATACAATCCTTATATAAACAAAAACACATCTAATCGAAGAAAATATAAGAAGTATGATAACACATAGAGAATAAACTATCTGATCAAAATTCTTACTCATCAGTTGAGATCTTTCACATACAAAACTAAGACAAGTCTTTGAGGAAAACGCCAAGCTTTCATGCCTTGCAACTCATTATCATTTCTTGAAAATCTTACAAGAGACCTCTTGGGTCTCTCCTCTCTTGGATCATGAATCCAACCCTCCTACCTTCGTGTACAATGAATATATAGTCATATAGGTCCTTTCTAGGTCACCTAGTCTAACTCCAACCCCTTTCCCAAAATAGAAACAACTACAAACAAAAAATGACACGTTTTAACTAATTTCTTGCTTTTCAGGAGGCGAAATTCTGAAAAATAGGCTTCCAAAATCCACTTGTAATTCTCAAAACATAACAGATGTGTACAATATGAGATTTTTTTTTGTATATAAGCTCATTATGAAGAAAAAAATCTCTCATTTTCTTTAAATTCATCTCCATCTGGCCGCAATAGGTGTCACAAAAATATGTCTCAAACATGAAATCACGAAAACTGAAAACATAGGGCTCAAAGATTCTTTTGAATCTCCCAATTTGTGACACATGTGTGAAAAATGAAAGATGTTAATGTTCATGGGCTCGTTCTTGACAATAAACTCCTTCAAATTTTGAAAATTCATCTTATTTCACTCGTAAATACTTCTGGAAGTCAACTGGTCAAAAATGCCAGTTCAATAGCCTTAAAATAGAGTTTCAGCAGCACATTCCGTAGCACCACTTCTATGTCAAATATGTATCTAACCATAACACATTTAAAAAAAATGAGAGAGGTTTTTGTGTTTTGGTATGTTATGAACAAAAATGTTCTCCAGTTTTCAAAAATACCTTCTCAATTGGTCATAGTACAATTTTTAAGTTTGTCACTCAAAAATGGTAGAAACGTCTTTGCACAGTTTGTTTTTTGCTAGAATTTTGGTAGTGAATTTAGGTAGTGCCCGTGATGCGTCTATGTGCAAATTCCATCTCTACTAGATATTAGGTAGAAAATTTTAGTAGCGCCACTATACATCTATGTGCAAATTTTAGGTAGCACTGTAAAAAATGCAGCACCTCCAACTTGAACGTGTGCAGAGCAAGTAGTGTCTTTTCATAGTATCAAACCCACTATCTTTAGGTGACTTGGCAGCATTGTAGGTAGCATACCAGCGGAATACCAAAATAGACTATTCCACAGCACCAAAGAGCTACGGAATGTCTTCATTTTACTTCCGAGGGAGTTAGCACTTCACAAAAATCCCCAAAACTCTGAGAATCAAGCACTTAGAAGCCTGTATAGGTGGCAGATTTAGTGTTTCATCAATTGTGTATCTTTGCAAAAGGGACATAATCTTTCCAATGCCTTGGCCCTTATCTTTCTTCTTATGTAGGATAGAGACTTTTGGTAGGGATTGTTCTTCAACAACCTCTTTAAGAGCTGGTGATCTTGTGAAAGGATTTCTGACCCTGATGCTGGCTATTGAAGGAGATGAGGAGAAGTGTAGCTTTTTTGTTATGCCTATAAAGGTTTTTTTGAGTTGCCTTTAGGAGAGGTAGGCCTATTATAGCTATAAATTCTTGTGCTAATAGAACTTATGCCGTAACTTGCAGAATTTAGACAGCATGAGAAGGATGTATGATATGGCGACAATCAGTAAAGACTAGACAATATCCAGTATTTATATAGGAGTAGGAGGCTCCTAAAGATGCAGAACAAGAATGTTCAAGATGAAGAAAAATATGGATACTCAGATAGAGTTGATAAGATGCAGGTAACTACATGTTTCTCCAGTATTGTTCTTATAGATGCAGAGAGAGAAGGTTGATCCAATATGAAGTCATAAAGAAATGTTCGAACTCAAGAAGGCACCCAAGATATTACAGAAAAAGAACTTCAAGGATGATGATTAGAAGCTATTAGTTTGGTGCAAGAGGAACTTCAAGGATGATGATTAGAAGCTATTAGAAGGAAGAGAGAGAGAGGCACATCCTTGGGAGAGGAATTTCTGTGTTGTTTGGTTCATTGTCTTGGAATTGTATTGGCTATCTATATCAAGGAAGTTTTGTTGGGTTTTCTTCCCCATGAGGGTTTCCCAGGATAAATGTTGTGTACTCTTGTGATTGTGTTTCTCTCAGTGATCCTATCTATGTTATTGTTATCTAGTAAATTGAAAGTAACCTAATAATAGAAGAAACTTTAACAAGTTTCTCCTGCATGCCCATATTGACCAGAGTTTCCTTCTGACAGAAGGAACAAGATAGACACGAGAAGACACCAACTACTGTCTTGGTTATAAATACATCAGATGAATGATTTGAGAGGGTCGGATGGTTGAGCAGAGCCGCCTTTTGTAATATTTTGACTAAGTAGAGCTGTTTTCTGGTTATGTATGAGATTTGAGACATTTTCATTAATAGAAGTCAGTTTCCTTTCATCATCTCATTTCCTCTTACTCTGAAATGCTCATGATTGGATGATCCATATGAGATGTTGTGGTTGTGTTATAATGGATTTTTGATTATAATGCTGCTATGAATATTTTTCATTGTTTTAAACTTTAAGTCTCAAGAGGTTCTTGTGACTGAGTTTTTCTTCTCCTGGCTACTTGAAGGCATGATGCTTATAACAAACCTATCCACTTTCCTCACTATATATTCCTTCCATTCACCTTTATCCTTAAATCACTGACTAAAGTTAATCAAAACCTCATTTTCTTATGCATGCTAACCCAATTTTCCGTGTTAAAACATTCTGATGTTGAGTTTTGTCCATTTGACCTTTCAACATTAATTTACATTCACAAACATTTTGATGGGTACTAGGATTATCCTCTTGCAATCTCAGGGTGACTCTTAGTGCTAACAAACACCATGAAATATGCTTGAGAGATGGGTTTATATTTCTTCGGAGAGGGACTATCTTGATAATTTTTTGAAACTGAGTGAATTTTCCACTCATACCATACTCCTGTGATCTTCCAAGTCCTGACAGACTTCCATACTACTTCCACACCTGCATATCTTGAGGCTTTGCTTGTTTTTATCTCCTTTATATGAGAATTCACTCAAATGTTCATTTATGACGTGGAATGGTTGTTTGGATATTTTGGTATCTTTACTCAAATTTATATTGTGTTTATTGTATCATTAGTACTGAATAATAGATCGTAACCCAAACTATGATTTATCTCATTCTTTATGTCCAATGTGTTTTAAATGTGCTTTTGTCTTATACCCTCTCTAGACTAGCCCATTTACTAATGGAGACTAGGCTTTGATCACTGCAACATAAGGAATTAACAGTGAAAATATGTTTCTAACAATGATTTACCATGCATTTTGACCATTATCTTGTAGATTTAAGAATTTATTACTCATCAAGGAATTGTTCTTTGTTTGAAAAGAGATCCGTGTAATGATATGATGAGAATATTGATATGAGCACATAGAATTGAGGAAATTGGAGACGTAACTCTTGATTTCAATCTCTTTGTATTTCTCAATACTGCATACTATTATACAAAACTATGAGAAAACAAATATTGAAGATGAAAAGAAAACTTCAAATGTGCTAAAGGGAGCCTATTTGGAGGGGACACACTATGGAAGCCTATTGATTTGAGGTTTTGAATGGGCATGTATGCAGGCCTGTAATCACTCTTTATCTTTTGTATGTACTATGCATTAGATCTCACCTACATTTAGTAGTCATTCTATGGCTTCAACCTTTTTAACAAAAGGAGTGGATGCTCATTGAGGTGAACAAATGGAGGGAAGTGAAAAAGACGATGTCTCTGTCTATGGATATTTTTGAAGATTTAGAGACTAGAAGAAATGGAATATTTGCATTGAGTTATGAACATGATGCTGAAGAAGGTAATTCATTTGCATTATCAAATCATTTTCTGGTCATGGCCAAGCCTCTATCAAAACATGTCTATAAAAACAATGATAACAACCAAGGCAATGGAAACATCTCCAATGATCATGATAGAAAGAGGAGAGGACATACACATCAAATGCATGATAGAAATGGATTAGAGTCAATAAAAGATCATGTATGAATGAATAAAGGGTGCAAGAACATGGCAATAAATCTTAGTAACTTATCCAAGACTATGTGGGCCTAAAAGGCTATTGTTTATTCTTGTTGAAACACAAGAAAAATGCAGAAAAATAATAGAGGAAATACCAGTGCACCAACACTACTGATCGGATCTCATTTGGATATACTTATTGATGCTATAATGTATGATGGATCCTTGGGTATAGTTTTCACTCTATCTACAATCAAGGCTCTGAAAACTAGTGGAAAATAGAAGAACTTCCTTGCCCATTAGAGTGGATTGGCAATTCAGGATGCACTTAGAGATATTTATTTCAATGACATTATCATGTTTATTTGAGAAACATATGGTATTAGTATTAATATATGGTTTTGGTTATTCTCTGGAAATTCAATGTGTTTTCCATAATTATTATTATTTTCTTTATATATTTGATGGTTCAAGAAAATATTTTTTTATTTCCTTTCACTTTGCGGCATGACTTAAGCATCTTCACCTTTTAGGATCTACTATGTTTATTTTATATTTTCTTTGAAAAGACTTGTTAGTTATTTAGAAAGGGAAATGATCTCTACTTATCTAAGCAAAGAGAAAAATAGTTTATGCACTTGGTTCCTATGCATTCATCATATGAGATCTATTAGCATGAGACCGACATTCCTCTAATGCAATTACACTTTTGATTCCAATACTAAAAGAGCATTACATGTAGCTAGTGAAGGATGAGAGAATATTTATCGCACTATCATTCTTGAAGTCAAAGTTGAAGAACAAGCTTGATAAACAAGTTTGAAAAAAAATCATTCCATAGTTTCTGCTAATAATGAACATGTTATGGAGAGTTTCATGTAACTAAGAAATATGTATGCTTATTGGTTCTTGCATCGCATGTCAAAAATATATTTCTATATAATTCAAGATCATTTATTTCTTCATTACTTTTCCACAACTCAATCTTGAGAGTCAATATGTAGTAGGATACAAGTGACATAAATCACATGTGCTACCCTTAATGGGCTTAAAATGGGTGATAGTAGTTTGACTGTGCACCGTGATACTACCATGTATAGATATACACGATGGCATAATAACCCTTACTTAATCTACATCTATTATTGTTTGTGCTTCATTATGGCAGTCTAACTAAGACTGTCTCTTTTTTTAAGACTTCATATATGCCCAACTTTTATTAAAAACTTATGTGTCCCTTAAATTTTTTATAAGACAATAAAAATATAAGGGATAAAAGTGACCTCTCTTCCTTGGAAAAGGGGTCCTTTTTTGGTACAAATGGATGATTAGAGAGGAAGTCATGCATGGAATGTGGCCTATCAATATTCTTATATTTTTGGAGTTATTGATGGATACAATTATGTGCACTACTATTTAGGAACATCCTATGATGCACTTGTTTAAAGGGTCATTTCATAATCAATGAATCAATAATAAAGAAACCATAATAGAAGTGGTAGAGCAAAGAACAATATCTCATGAGCTTGACATAAGTGGTGGTTAGGATAAATGCATATAACCTTTGTGGTGAAATATCATCAAAATTGATAGAGGGATATAAAATAGTGTATAGTGAGAACCTTGACAAAGACAACCCTTGATGCTTGCAGTGTTGTCTAGAGGATGGAAAAATTATGTTTATTTTTCCAAATATGTAAAATGAGTATATTACAGTTTAATGAATATATTTTCCTATTATTATATATGGTTTTATACTTTATCAAAAAATTTGCCAAGACTTTACAAGGTTTTATAATTCATTGAAAGATTCGCCAAGATTTTATAATTCAATGAAAGATTCGCCAAGATTTTACAAGATTATATAATTTACTAAAAGATTCACCAAAACATTATATATACATATTATATTATTAATAAAATAGCCTTCAATTTTTCCTATGTATCATGGGGATTCACCCATTTATTATACAAATGAATTTAAGGGGGGTTCTTAAAATCACCCCTGATCTTAAGATATTTTGTACAATGGGTTTGTCTTTAAGTTCTTCTCCAGCTGCTCTGATTGAGTTAACTACCTCATCCTTTCTATGAATATATTCAACAATGTTCTCTTCTTCTTTCATTTTCAAATTTTTAAACTAAGCTCTGTAGGTTTGTAGTTTGGCTTCCTTGAGTTTGTTGTCTCCTTCATATATAACCTCCAGTTTGTCCCAGATCTCCTTAGATCACTTACAATGCATTACCTTCACAAATATAGTATTTTTTAATCCTCCTAGAATGGCATTGAATTCTCTTGAGTTGTCATTGCAAATCTTCTTTCCCACAATATCTGTGGGTGGAGTAGCTGGTGCAGTGTACCCATTTTATACATATTACCAAACATCAAAACCAAGAGACATAAGGTAGCTTTTCATTCTTATTTTCTAGAGAGAATAATCATATCCTTTAAACATTGGTGTTTCGTTGGAATGAATTACCTCTTGATAATCCATTTCTTTCAGGATCTACCTTCCAGTTATTAGATTGTGTTGAAGGCACTCGCTCTGATACCAATTGTTGGAAATACTGAGAGGGGGGGTGAATCAATATCACTTTTTTAAACAATTAGTAATTACTTTGTTATTCTATTTATCATCACAATAGATCAACAATGGACTTGTATTTAAAAATCAATTATATAAGTATACTTAACAAGAATTACAAAGTTTATAAAGAATAAT
>SNQJ01S0037776.1:22134-49471 GCA_010110895.2 Picea sitchensis
TTTGATTGATTAATTAATTAATTAATTATTACATATCACACTTAATGATATTGGTAATAATTTAAGGGGGGCTTAATAATTTTAAATTGTTTAATTAAAATGCTTTACATATGTGGGAGGGGATAAGACATTAAAGAAAGGGATAAGATATTAATGAAGGGGGGATAAGACATTAAAGAATGGGATAAGATATTAATGGGGGTAGGTAAGGAAGTAAAAGGGAGAGTCGGTGAAGGAGGGATAAGGGAGGGAAGGAGTTGGAGGGGAGGCATTCTACGGGAGTTGGGGGATGGATTTTGGGAGATCTGAGTATTGCAGTGAGTATTGCAGAGAGAAGTGAAAAATTGGGAGTGAGATTGTATCATTGCACCAGAGTTGCTGGGGGTTTTGGGCATGGGGGCCAGGATATCCGTTGATATTCTGGAGCTAGGGAGCTACCTAGCTGGCAGGGAGGAACATTTTTGGGCAGTGTTCATAAGCGATCAAGGAGGCAAGCTACAGACAAAAGGAGGGATAATAACATCAAGTTCAGGTATTTATTTCAAATTTTGCATCGTTTTAATCTCTTATAAAAAATTTATTAGGTGTTGATAAATTTATAAATTCTTACATTGCTCAATTAAAAGAATTATTGAATTTAATTTATGTAAATTCTATTTGGCACCTTACAAACCCCTGTAGGGAATCATTCACGGCCCCAAACATGGAGCAATCTATTAGTGAAATAAAATAAAATTATAGAGAGATTGTTACAATAAAATTACTCACAATCGATCATTGAAAAATGACCCTCCATTCTCTTTAATTAGAGATCATGGACTAGTCAAGTGTTAAACCATGGATTAGTGTAGCCATTAAGATCGAGGAGAATATGAACCGTCAAATCACTTTGTCGAGAACATATTGTGACCGTCGGATTACCTAACTACAAATGCATACTAAAGAAACAAACTTTTACCTAATGACATATTAGACCAAGTTGATACCAACTAATTCCTAAGTGTCTAAATATCCTAACATCCCCCATTGAGAACAACTTGGGATAGAATTGAAGGATTTACAAAGGCGATACAATAGAAGAAGGAAGGAGGCATTAGAGGCTATACCCCCTTAACGACAACTTCCTAAACTCCTAACACAAATCAAATTTTGGAAAACTTTATTTGTGTAAGTGACTTTGTGAAAATTTCTGCAACTTGATCTTATGTAAGGGAAAATAACACTTCAATAACTCGATCATGAATGAGTTTTTTGATGAAGTGCATGTGTAGCGCGATGTGTTTTTTGCATTGATGTTGAACTGGGTCTTTGGAAAGCTTGATGGAACTTTAATTGTTGCACCAAAGGGTGGTCGAATGTTGTTTCTAGAATCCAAACTATGAAAGGATCTATTGAATCCACAAGGCTTCTTGAATTGAATTAACTGTTGCTTGGTACTATGCTTCTATTGAAGAAAGATAAATAACATGTTGTTTCTTACATGACCAAGTGACAAGTCTTGAACCAAGGCTGAAAACATAACCTGCAGTAGAATTTCGATCATTAGGGTTTTCGGTCCAATCTGAATCAGTGAAACCAACCAATAAAGGATCCCCCCCTTGAACTGTAATGTATCCCGAACTGAACTGTACCTCGAACATATTGAAGCATCCTTCTAGATTCTTTCTAATGGATTTCATGGGTGTTTGAATATACTAGGAAACAAGTCCAACAAAAAAGGAAATATAAGGATGGGTATGATTCAAGTATAAGATGCTACCAACTAATTGGCGGTACAAGGTGGCATCAACTTTGGGAGAAGTAAAAGTGGCAACAAGTTTGACTTCAGATTGGAAGGGAGAAGGGGATAGTTTTGAATCTTCCATGTGAAAGCGACGAAGAAGGTCACACGCATACTTAGACCGGGAAAGAAAAATTCCATAGTTTGCAAAACTTGGAGGTCAAGGAAATAGTGCAAATAGCCTAAGTCGATTATTTCAAATTTCTTCTAAGTCTAGTTTTCACATGGTTTAAAAATTTAGGGTCACTTCTAGCGAGGATAATATCCTCAACATACAAAAAAAGGATTATGAGATGGATTCTTACTTTCTTTGTATAGACATTAGGATCATAATGAAATTTAGAAAATCTGGTGTCAAGAAGAAAGTTGTCCATTTTCGAATACCAAGCTCGGGGAGCTTGATTAAGACCATAAAGAGATTTCTTAAGATGACAAACAAGGCTAGAGTAACTCTTGACATAGCCAGGAGGTTGTTCCTTGTAGATTTTTTCTTGAAAATCCCCATGCAAGAAGGCGGATTTGACATCCATTTGATGGACCTACCATTTATATGAGGATGCAAGGGCTAGAGCAAGGTGGATGGAATTCATTTTGGCTATGGGGGAAAATGTTTCATTATAGTCAATGCATTCAACTTAAGAGAACCCTTTGGAAACTAGCCGAGCCTTGTGTCTTTCAACACTTCCATATAATGCATACTTAGTTCTCTACACCCATTTACATCTGACAAGTTTTCTTCCTTTCAGAACAGGTACAAGATCCCAAGTATCGTTTGCCAATAAAGAATGATACTCTTAATTCATTGTTATATCCCAACCTGGATGGCCTGAATCTTTGCAAATGTCTATGGATCACGAGTCTCTCAAACTTGAGACAAAATAAAATAGGCTCACTAGAACTATAAACGAGTTCAATGTTGATTTGAAGGATCACTGAAGGATCACTGAAAAGATTACCAATTGCTTCTTGAGTTGAACAGACCCATATGGGAAGCTGTGGTACTAGTGCAGGTTCACGTTCAATGGACTCATCTGGAGGAATGTGAGTAGGAAGAGGTGAATTTTCATCCTCACTGTCATCATTTAAATAAGAAGAATCCACAATAAGAAAAAAATAAGGCACAAACATCGAAGATGGCTCACAGGCTGAAGAAGGAACAAACATCGAATTAGGCTCGCAGGCCAAGAATTTTTCATCAAATTTAACATCTCTTCTAATAATGATTTCATTGGAATGAGGTTGAAAAAGTCTATAACCTTTGACATCTTCATAATATCCAACAAAAATACACTTCTTATTTTTAGGCTGTAAATTTTTCCTTTTCTCATCAGGAATATGAGTCCATGCTACACTACCAGATACACATAAGTGACTTACATGTAGCTTAAGTTTATTCCATGCTTTTTCTGGTGTTATATTTTCTAAAGCATTAGTGGGAGTGAGATTTACTATGTATTTTTCACAATTAATGGCTTCTGCCCAATAATTAAGACTTAATCCCTTAGATTGGATCATACAATTAGCCATTTATTTTAATGTGCGATTCTTTCTCTCAACAACACCATTTTGTTGTG
This sequence comes from Picea sitchensis, assembly GCA_010110895.2. NCBI lineage: Eukaryota > Viridiplantae > Streptophyta > Pinopsida > Pinales > Pinaceae > Picea > Picea sitchensis. Next base: position 25,489 of record SNQJ01S0037776.1, read on the forward strand.
GTGTATATGGGACATTGTGTTTCATTTGGATGTCTTGTGCAGTGCAATAACTTGTAATTTTTTTTTTCACATATTCACCTCCATTATTTGTTATTAACCTTTGAAGTTGATGTCCATATTGTTTTTCTACAAGGTCCTTGTAGGCCAAAAAATTGTCAAACACTTCGCTCTTAAGTTTTAAGAAATAAACCTAAGTGCATCTAGAGAAGTCATCAATGAAAGTTAAGAAATAATTTCACCCATAAAAATAAGGAGAATAAAGAAGACCACATAATTCATTGTGAACAAGCTGCAAAGGGGTTGAGGCATGCCAAGAGGCATGTTTGTCAAAATTGTCCTGATGATGTTTGTCGAGAAACAAACTGGCACAAACACCATCTCTGCATGAAACAAGAGGAAGACCAATCACCATCTATTCATTACATAGTTTTTGCAATTAGCGATAGTTTATATGACCAAAACGATCATGCCAAATTTTTCTAAAGTCATCACTATGAGAAACAAAAAATGATGAAAAAGATGATGACCCAAAGTTGTCAAACTGGTACAACTCGGTAATATAATCAACAATTCCAGTTGTAATAACATTCTTTGGATATTTTTGATCTTTGATTACAAATTGGTAAGGTGAAAACTCTACGGTTTTACCTTCACATGAATGAGTGATTTGATACAATGATAGAAGGTTGCCCGAAAGACTTGGAACATTGTTATAGAAAAATTTGCCTCACCCTATGAAAACTTGCACATAGGGCCTTTTTCCATTTCCCTATGCAGACTTGAAGTCCCTTTTTTCAAATCCCAGAGATAAAAACATGATTTTTCCACATATACGCACCTTGCCTATATTACAACATGCATATATGCAGGTTGCACCACTACAACCCGTGTACATCGGGATTTGTACCCAAAATTAAAAAATGGTGTCAGGTTTCCATGTCACGTCACGAGATCTATGATCCTTGGCCTTCCATATACTAGAAATGTTTTGACTCAAACGTTTAGTTCCACTTGAAGGCTACAAATGGGCCAAATCCGAGCTATGGAAAAGAGGAGAAGAATTCAACTTTGAGAGAAAAGTTGCTATGGAGAAATTATTCACTTCACATTGAGTCTGCATCCCTTTGTCCGTTAAGTCTGAACACATTGTTCAGCCCCCAAGCTCTTCCCTTCTTGATTGAGAACCTCATTGTCTCTCTTATATGAGCTTGCCTTTGGTGGAGGATTGAAGTGGTGGAGGCCCAGCTGGAAGGAACTTAGTTTCTTGGTTCCGAACCGTGCCGACACGAAAGTTTGTAACTCGTTCACTTTTGTTGATTACATCTTAATAGAAATACTCTTTTCTTGTCCAATTAATATCTTGAGAATATTTGAATTGTTATTCCATGGGTCTATTTGTTATGAATATTGATGTATTATGCTATCGAATGTGCTAAAATTATCTATTATCACCATATGCTTGCGTTTCTTGGTTGTTGAGGATTAGTTGCAGGTATATTTCTTTGGGTCAAGTGCTCAACGGTGGACTTCATCGAACGTCTAGACGAGGTAGGAATTTTATCTTGTCTTGCTAGCATATTTGTTTATATATCATACTTGATATTAGAGTTGATTTCTGCAGTCATTTCCGTCTATTGTGGTCTACCCCTAGCCATAGAGATATTTTCCTCATAATAGAATTGACGACCATACTAGGGATATAATCTTATTTTTTAGGGTTTGGAGTGTTTTTCTCTTTAGATTGCTCTCGTTTATATTGAGTTTCTTGTCATATGATTGCTTGATAGCCTCTGTTCACTCTGAGTTTGAGTTTCTTAGCCTTCTCCTTAGCCTGGCTGTGTTTTAACACATATACGCAGGTTTTTTATTTACAGTCACATACATACGTGTGTTGTCCTTCTACAAGAAGCGTATATACACACTTTTCTCTTGAACAATTGCATACATCACCCTTTGTTGCTTGTTTGTTGGGTTTGATGGTTGCTGGGTAGGTTTTGATGATTGTTGAGTCTTCTTGGGTCCATGTGGTGACTGTTAAGTGTCTTTGGAGTGTCAATAAACTTATCTTTGGTTGAATTTTTGGGCAGTGCCTTTCTCATCATCTTTTTCATTTTATTGTCCTTGCATCTTGGGCTGGGTTTTTTTCTCCATGATATCCTACTTGGTTTGTCTCTGTTTACACACAATAGAGTCTTTATATCAATTTGTTTTTCAGTCCTTGCATTTTCATTCTCTTATATTGAAAATACAAAAATATTAGGCATTTTACATTGTTAGCATTTTTTTTATCTCTTGAGTCTTTGTCATTTATCTTAGTGCATGTAAAGAAAGGTTGCATTTTTATTTAGAATTGTAGAACTAAATTGAGAATTGCATTTTGAAAAGCATATCATTTATTGGAAATTGAAGTTAGGACTTTGCATTGTATTCATATTCATTTATTTTACTTGCTGAGTCATAACATCACTGGTTTCACGACCGCACCTTTTGAGTAAGAAAGGCCATTAAAAGTAACGTTATAATTTAAAATTGATTAGTAACGATTTTATTTTTCTAGGGTGTCCAAATTAGCTTAGGATTTAGAGCCTTGGAATAGGATTTTGTGAGTAAACTTCTCCAAGGCTATAAATCAACATATGTGTCTGACTAAGGGAGTGGATAAATCCATTGTATAATCGGTAATATCAAGAGGCTCCACATACACCGGAGTTAAGCACGAGGTCATGTGAGGTTGGTTGAAGGGATATCCCCCCGATGACTTCTTAGTGTCAGATATATTTCTGGGGATCTATTCGTATATGGGGATCTTGCTAGTGCCCTTACCTCTATGAGAGGCAGTGCTTTCAAGGTTTTGATATTTTCTACCCTACCCATACGGTGGACCTAACTTACGACTGTTCGCCTCTGCATCAGTTATACTGTGATTTCTTAGTTTCTTGACTTAGGTACCACATAGGTTACTTGCAAGGGTTATTATGCAGGTACCCTGGGTCAAATAAGGGTCAAACAACACATAACCTTTATGGAGGATTACCTCTCTGGGGGGATCTGACCGACTAATTGTTAAGCTCACGAGGGACCTTATAACTGATTATGTTACCTCCGATATTTATCAGAGGAGTCTCAAGCCCCTCTTAGGTGAGGCATTCCTACTTTAGAGAGGGAGGTCCCTTTCAACCACTTTATCCTGTTTGTGTGCATATTGGTCGTTTGATTATTTTTGGTATGCTCTTTTATTACTAGTTGGCCTTAGGATTTGTTTTCTATATCTCGAGTCTTGAGTCATCGTGAATCCAGACCAACTTCCATACAAGTCTCACTGCTTGTTATAGTTTCCATTGCATTTTGAGTCTTTTCCTTCAAAAATGCGTAGAGTTATCAAATGTGGTACACACACCTCCACTTATAAGACTTGTGATCATACAAGGATGAGTACTGAACCGAGTCATCAAGATATTGGGATCCCTTCAACTCCCACACCTACTATAGTTAACGGTACCCCTTCGACTCCTTCAACCACAATGGTTGTAGTGCTAGAGGAATCTGTCATCACCGCTGCCCGTCCTATAGTGAATACTCAACCTCTAGCGACAAACCCTTTTGGGTCTCTTGGTCACTCACCAGACTATAATGTTCAGTCCATCCCTATGGAATCTAGTCCTTTTTCTTATGGTATGCCTAATTTTACATCGCAGTTTTCAAACTCTATCCCAATAGCTGACACTAATGCTAGCATTGGAATTGGGGGAAAAAATCCTCCCTATACTCCTTTCTCATTTGGTGGCACTCATGTCCCTCAAACGACTCCTACCATTAGAGGCGTTCCTCCTTTTAACCCTGGGTCTAATTGATCCAGATTTAGGAGCGGAACGAACTAAATATAGAATGAATACCTTAAACACATAGATAGGAAGAATAACACAAATATTCAGTGAACAATATATTCTATTAAATAATGAAATAGGCTGAAACTGTAAAACTGCAGAAATGAAACTTGCTCGAATGGTGGTAGCTATATCTGAGAAGAGATCTGGCTACTACGTGCATTTGTCTGAGAACAATGGATTACAATGAGTCTCCATTAACCCTTTTAATATTACTCATGAATGATAAAACCCTAGACATCCTAAAACCTAACCCTAGAAGGTGAAATTCCAAAAGTCATGTGGGCCCTATGGTTAAGCTGGTGTAATTTGGTACCTCAACTTCCTAGGGTCATAAATTTTGCATACAACCTCCGTTTTAGGCGCGTGATAGCCCGTTGGAAAGGTCTTTCAAAGAAATACACATTTCACCATCAGAATCTAACTTCGTCTACAGTCTGACTATGGCAAGTCAAAAAAACAATGTTTAGGGCCTCAAAACAGCCATGAAAGTACAACAAGATGTGTTGATATGAAAACATACAAAACAGGTCAGTTGGATTAGGCGAGAGGCCACATGTATCCTCCTAGAGAATGTGTGAGGCTTCAGACATCCCCAGAAGTGTGGAACTCACAATTATAAAGCAGTACAAAAAGACGTGCTGAACAAAAATGGACATGAGGAGCTAGTTGGAATAGGTGGGTGGCCACCAATATCCATATGGATCACTAATATTGTTGCTTCTGGATGGAGTAACCAACCTGGAAGACAAGCTAATGCTCACATTCTGTTCTTTACACCCACCTCCTCTATGTCTATTCCAACCAACATGTTTTGCATGACGAATCCACCTTTATTCTCCAAATTCACACTCGGAGGAGGTCAGTTTCACACCTTGGGCAACCCCCAACCCAGGTCCACTCCAGCTGTGGGGAGTTTTTATAACCCTCATCAGAACATTCCTACTGGAATGGTGCCCAACCAACCCCTTATGAATCATTCTGGAGGAGGGTATTACAATCCTAGACAGGGCCATGGTGCTTACCAAAACCTTGGATGGGATGTGATTCCCCAAGCACAATCTTTCCAGGGAGCTTGGGGCCAGTTGCCGCAACCTTGTCTCCCTTTTATGGACACACTCAAATTTACAGACTTGTCTAAGTTAATGAATGACCCTATGCATCATGATCTGTCATGTCCCTCCGTCCCCACTAAGATTCCTTCAGATATTCCAAAATTTGAGGGAAGGAATGGTGAGGATCCTGGTGATCACGTCACCACCTTTCACCTATGGTTCTCTTCAAATTCCATTAATGTCGATTCTATTAGGTTAATATTGTTTCAACTCACCTTAATGGGAGTTGTCACGAAATGGTATATCGAGCTACCTAGGGGGGCATACAAAACTTTTAATCAATTAGTTTTAGTCTTCCTCAATCACTTTCAATTGCTAGTTCGTTACGATGATGGAATCAAACTTCTATCAAAATTTAGTCAGGATAGGGCCACTCACATCTAAGATCACATCCATAAATGGCGTAAATGAACGAGGTTGATCAAGGCCTATATACCCCTGGAATTATTGCTAGAGTGGTTCCTTAAATCTCTCCTACCTTATATTTCGAAGGATGTTTCTACATCTGGGGTTACTTTTGAGGAAGAAGCAATTTTCAAAGCCCAGCAGTTAGATGTTATATATGCTCAGTATGGGATGTTATACAAGATTCTTCCTGATGCACCGAGGTCAAACTATGACCCTAGAAAAAATCCCAGACCACATGTTGATGGAATTGTAGGCTCCGTCGATGTGAAATCCGCAGAGTCGGTGACAAACCATTTGAAAGACTTGTCTCTAAACCAATATACAAGAGGGATAGCTTCGTCTGTGTCATCTAATCCTACTCAATCGACAGATGTACGTTCCATGTAGTTGTCGAATAGCCCGAATGGTAGTAAGCAAACAGAAGGGATTAAGAAGAAAGGACGTAATAATAATCATAGGGGTGGGAAAAATAATAATAAACCCAAGGATATTGGTAATAATGAGAAAATGAATAATAATGCTGGTGAGGGAAAGAAAGAAAGGCGGAAGGTGAAGTTTCCTTGTAATCTTTTTACAGACGATCACCGTACCCATTTATGCCCCAAACTTGTGGAAGATGTGAGGCTTTTATCTCTACCACCTGCCGTGCTGACGAATCCTTTTCCACATAACCAACACAAGGCCTCGGGCTCCTCGAATTCCAGAAATGTGGCGAGTGGGAGTCTAAGCCCACCGACACAATATAGTGACCATTTATTCATCAATATGGTCAAATTTGAGGTTAATGGAGTCACTCGATCTTGTGATTATATTTCTCCACAAACTATACCTAGTCTAGAGTCTCCTCCTCCTCTGGAGACACCCCTACAGATCAAAAAACCAGAGCCACTGCCTCATATTCCGAAAGGAGTACTCAAGAACTCTACCCACAATCCTAATGCTAGAGCCGCCCAAAATTACTCTATTTTTGAGGACCTGGGTCAAACCCCTTGTGAGATATCGACTCTGGAGGTACTCTAGATGTGTCCTTCACAAAGGAATGCCTTGCTATCTGTGTTAGGATCTCTATATACTAGTGGCTCTAAATTTATCAAGTTTGGCATCATAGATGTGAAGCCTCACTTGCCTTACCATGTGGCATTCCAAATCCACGTGAGTTACTCGAAATATACCATCAAGTGTACTGTTGTTGATGAAGGCGTTGCAACATGTATGATGCCCCTAGTCTGTTGGAAAGCCCTCGACTCTCTGACTCTTTCTCAGTCTCCAACCATGTTGATTTCTTTTGACGGTCGTTCCTTCTGCCCTCATGATATTCTTCCATCCTTTTCGCTTCCGTTAGGTGGGAATATGGTAGAGGTGGATGTTGAGGTGGTTGATGTGCCCCTCGATTATAACCTGTTACTAGGACACAATTGGACTTACACTATGACTGCAATTGTATCATCTGTCATCCATACTCTTTGTTTTCATCACGATGGGAAGATCGTGACGATCGATCAATTTTCCTTTGCATATGCTAGTCCCAATGCATCTATTGGACTGCCGATCCCCGTGGTAAAAAATTCTCAACCAATAATTGAGAATATCGGTGTCAGAATGTATTCATCCCTTATGGGTACATTCAACTTTATGGCACCATTTCACCATATTTACGCCATGTCCAGTAGGCCCGTTTCATCACAGAGGTTCGTTCCTTTCCACACTTCATATTTTAACGATCCTTGGACCCTACCTTCCTCGACTGCGTCTTGTGAAGGTCAGTCACATACTGGAATGGCCATGCCACTGTCAGCAACAAAGATAGCATATCAAGTTGTTCTTGACTCTTTCACTGATCCCAATCCTATTACATCACAGACGAACGAGGATGATCTTTTTCTTGAGCCCGTGTGGGCCACTTCATCGTCTTTCTCACATGAATGCCTCGATGAGACTTTACCTTTGGATGAATCCATCATTGAGGCCATGAATGGTTCTGACAAACCTTGGGATGATATGCATCATCGCTCCTATTTTCTCCCAGATCTTGCCAGAATCGAACAAGATGACTTTAGATCTACTTTGAGTGAGATAGTCGGTCACGTCATATTTCCACTTGATACGCATGAAATTTATGCCGAGGGAAACATGATGAGTATCTCACCTACTGTCACGATCGATATCTCTCATATCCCTGTAAAGATTGAAAATGTATACATCGGTGCAGATTGTTTTCCAGAAGAAATTTTGATCTACATCGAACTCTTCAAGGAATTCCAAGATGTATTCACTTGGTCATATGAAGAGATTCCAGGAATCGACCCTCGAATTGTCGAACATGAGATTAAAACTTACCCAGATGCTAAGCCTGTTCGACAACATCTTAGAGCTGTCAATCCCCGGAAGGCCCCTGCTATTAAGGCAAAGGTAGAGAAATTGCTTAATGATGGATTTATCTACCTGATTCCCTTGACTAAATGGGTATCCAATCCTGTTCCCATGAATAAGAAGCAAGGAACTATCCATGTATGCATGGATTTTGGTGACCTGAACAAGGCCTGTCCTAAGGACAACTTCCCTACACCCTTCATCGATCAGATTCTCGAAGAGAGTGCGGGAAGCAGAGTTTTTTCTTTCATGGATGGATTTTCAGAGTATAACCAAACTCATATTAAACTCGAGGATCAACATAAGACGACATTTATTTTTCCTTGGGGTACTTTCACATACCAGAAGATGCCTTTCGGCCTTAAAAACGTCGGAACAACCTTCCAACGTGCTATGACCTTCACATTTCACGATCTCAAGAATATAGTCAAAGCCTATCTTGACGATATTGTTGCTCACTCCTGTAAGAGAGTGGATCACCCTAAGCACCTTCGACTAGTTTTTGAAAGATTTCATCATTATTGCATCTGGTTGAACACTCATAAATGCATATTTTACATTAGGTTAGGAAGTATTCTAGGATTTTTAGTCTCTGAGACTAGGATCATGGTAGATCCGTTAAAGGTTGAGGAAATACTTCGATTGCCTCCCCTGCGCACTATTCGACAACTTCAAGGTTTACAGGGGAAAGATAACTTTTTACATCGGTTTATAGTGAACTATTCCAATATTAATAAGGGTTTCATGCATCTCTTGAAGAAGGAAAACCCTTTTATTTGGGATGAGAGAGCCTAGGAATCCTTCGATGCTTTGAAGAAATCCTTGGTATTGACACCTCCACTGAAGTATCCTGACTACATTAGAGATTCATTTCTTTATGTTGCCCTGTCCGAAGAGACGATTGGTATGGTACTGGTTCAGGAGGATGATGAGCTCCGTGAGCATGTCATTTACTATCTTAGTCAAAACTTAGTCAGTATTGAACTCAAATATTCTCACATTGAAAAGCTAGCTTTGACTACCATTCACGTAGTCCAACGATTATGTCATTATATATTACTTTGCAAAACTACTATGGTTGTCGATGTCAATCCTTTTTAATACGTCCTTACCAGGCGTATCATAGGGGGAAAGTACAATAAATGGATTGTCATTTTACAAGAATTCGATCTCAATTTTGCTTCTATGAAATCCAAGAAATCACTAGTCTTTGTAGAGTTAATATATGACTTCCCTTGATCGGACGAGGATGTTATTCACATTGATTCATTTTTGGATGAATAAATTTTCCTTGTCTCATCATCTGACCCCTGGTATGGAGACACTGTTCTCTATCTTCAAACTTTGAAGTTCCCTCAACATCTCTCGCGAGATGACTGACGACGTATATGATACCAAGCTAAGAAATACCTTATCATCATCGACACTTTGTATCATCGAGGAGTAGACAATATCTCGCATCATTGTTTAACTCATGAAAAAGCTGAGTCTATTCTAAACGATTTCCACAGTGGGGCTTGTGGTGGTCATCTATCCGGTTTACAACAACCCATAAAATTTTGCAAGTCGGTTATTTTTTTCCCTCTATCTTTAAATATTGCATTGAAACAATTAATAAGTGTAACCCCTGCCAGGTGTTCACTCAGAAAAAGTGCTCACATCCATCCCCTCTCCATCCAGTCATTGTTGTCGGTCCCTTCAACAAGTGGGGGGTGGACTTTGTGGATTGCAACCCAAATTCGGCTGGGGGGAATCAACACATTACCATGGCCATAGACTACTTTACTAAGTGGGACAAGGCCATGCTTACAGTTAAATATGATGGGAAGACTATCGCCTTCTTTATATTCAATCAAATTATAGACAGGTTAGGAATCCCAAGTCAGATTGTCACTGATCACGATAGTGACTTTCAGAATGAAATGATGGAAGAACTAGCATCAAAACTAGGGTTTAATCATGGTCATTCTTCCCCTTACCACCCCTAGGAAAATGGACAGGTAGAAGCCTTGAACAAGTCTCTCAAGACCATTTTGCAGAAAATTGTCAACTAGAGCAAATCTGACTAGCATATAATTTTATATCCCATGCTTTGGGCATACCGAACCTTGGTTAAGATTGCCACTAATTTTTCTCCTTTCTAGTTAGTAAATAGTGTGGAGTCGATCTTACCTATTGAATGCGAAATCCATTCTCTTAGATTGGCAATTTTGCTCCTACTTGACACTTCCGATCTTGAACAATGCCTCGTGCACCTAGAGAGTGTTGATGAGTAGTGTCGAGACACCTCTACGACTATCAAAGTGAATAAAAGACGTGTCAAGGTCCAATACGATAAGTATGTCTATCCTTAGTTGTACGCTGAGGGTGACTTGGTCCTTATATATGATCAAGCCAAAGAATCACTGGGGGTAGGAAAGTTCAAACCCATGTGGCATCGTCCCTATATCGTGCGACGTGTCTTAGAAAAAAAGCTTATGAATTAGAATATTATGAAGGGAACATGTTGGCTGAGCCTAGGAATGGGCTCTACTTGAAAATATATTACACTTGAGCCCCGAGCTTGGGCGAAAATCTTTGTATACTAATGTAATTTAGTGTATATATCTTTCCCCTTTATTTTTTGTCTTCAACTTGCTTATTGAGTTTTCCCTTGGTTGGAAAATGTCAACAGAGTCTTTGGTCTACTTAGGATTCACATACAGAGCCAATCGCCATACACAAAACTTGGCTTCCAACGCTTGGGTCGTTTACTCACCCGAGGGTCTACTGGTGTCTTCAAGTGGCATATGCCTAGTTCCATCCACGAATAATGTGGCCGAATATAGCTCCATTATAGAACTTTTGCGCGATGCCATTTCACATGGTATTCACTCTTTGGAGGTTCGCCTGGATTCCCAGTTAGTAGTATGTCAATTGAATGACAATTACTATGTGCGTGACCCTACGTTACTTCGATGATTTATACAGGTACGACTTTTAGAATGACAATTTGATTTTATTACTTATCATCACATACCTAGGAGTTCTAATTATGTATCCAATGCCTATGCTAATTTCATTTTAGATTGTAATTTTTCACATAACTAAAGCAAAGAAAACATTCTCATCAATGTACACAATGTAACATAAGTAGAGTCGAAGAACCATGTTTTTATATATATTTCAAAAAATATGATGTTTATAGTACAAAATTGGGGCTAACACCCTTAATACACATATACAATCGATCATACAAAAGTCATGACATCTACGCCCGTGGCACCAGATGAGTGTCATGATAGAAAACTAAGGCGTTTGTGAGACTCCGAAAGAGTCGCACCCAAGCTCTAGGCACACCTACCACCTGTCACTGCATATCCTCTGGAGGATCCTCCACCTTAACCATCAGAATCCTATGTGTCAAATGAGACATGTTTCCCTGCACGTTTTGAAGGACTCTCTCTACGTATCCTCCCACTCCCTCATCTCCCCAGTGCCTCCGACGATGTTGTGGAAGTCCATCCAACCATTGTGGGCCTACATCTGTGTTACATACATGTCTAATTAGTACTTAAACATCATCCAAAAATATTTTGTTTTCCTATACAAAAATACAAAAAAATGAAATATTCAAAAAACTTTGATATGCTTATGTCCTCGTAGGTGGTCCCTGGTGGTAATGGCATGTCAGGGTCCCCTCTAAAGTCAATCCCTACGTAAGGGTAGTCATCCAAAGATACGACCCGTTGTCTCCAATAGTATAAGAAGTCATCGTTGTAGGGTGTGGACACCCTACCTCCCCCCTGTCGTCTCATCACCTTGGTCCACCATGCCATGGATGGATCGTGAGGTCCACAAAGAATGATCTCAACTCTAGGTTCCAAACCTGGAACCTGCTCAAAGAAAAATCTACACAAGATAGAAGAGAACCCGAAGTTCCTCTTACTACCCTGTTTGCATTCTGTCAATTGGCTCTTCATGTTATCCAGTAGTGAGGTGCACCAGTCATACACCATGGTTCTCAATCACTCTACTGAGTAGAACATAAGCAATCTCGATTCTTGGTGCAAAGAGGTCGATCCTGTGATCCATGTCAAAATGAAGACAACAATCTTGAGGCTTAGATTGTTTATCACTCGGATGGGGAGTTGACTCTCGGCCTTCTCGGTCCCTACAATGAAATGAGCATCCATGTATTCCTCTATTTTCATACCACTCCTAGCTCGCTAGGATTTGAGGTTGACCACCTCACCCCGACGCGACAACCCCATCAAGAAATAAATTTCCTCGATGTCAATCCTTAATGGTTTCCCATCAAGGTTGAAGCTCTCACTATCTGGATCCCAATAATCCATGAGAAATTGTAGCAATATCACTTGGGCCCTCATCCCTTTGAGAGCCCAAAACTTATATAACCCACATATTTTCAAGGCCATTTGGGCCCTTGGATCTCTTTCCACAACAAAATCTACCTCCTCATGTTCCCTTTCCCTCCACTCTAGCACCATCCTGCAAGAGAAAACACATTTTTTGAGTTAGCAATCACTAAAAAAAAATGTTTACGGACATATACACAGGCTACAGTGTTCAAAATCGCGTATAGGGATGAGTATACACATGATGTCTTTTAGACAACCACATATACTCATGTGTATACGCGACCTGATGAACGGTAGCTCGCATACACCTCAACTTCTAATTTGCACCCTAAATAACTTAAAAATTGGAACCTAAATACAAAATCTAATCCACTGAAAAGAAAGAGGAGAGGAAGAGGAGTTACCTGGTCCAGATGGTCATCGATTCCATCTCTCATAGATCCCGCAATCACCAGTTGAATTTTAGAGGCAATTTGGTCCAAAATACAGTATTTGGGTAAAAAATACAAATGGTATAGTAAATTTGGTTTTTTTACTATTTATAGTAAATTTTTACCCACTTTGCATAGTTTCGAAGAATATTTTTCTCCTAATGGACTAATACAACAATGGATTGAGTTGGTTTTTGTAGTTTTATCTAGGGATTCTTGCGGTTTTTAATGTTATGTCACCCGTTCGTAACCTCGGACAGGTATTTTCGCTATCCAACATATAGGATAGGTATCCATTCCATCATGCAAACTTGGATCGTCCTATGATTGTCACTCATATGCCTCAGGTACAAACCCATTTTATAATGACACAAAACTTTCTATCTACTACTAGAAGTGTCGTTATCGAATGGTAGAGACTTACCAAACATCAATACCCTAGTTAGATCCTCTGCTTTATTTGGTGCCCATGCGAAGATTTTTTCCATAGGACCAGGAGTCCCTTATATATAATACATGAATTTATGTTGAACCTCATTTCTCACTCATAAACATGCTGACCTATACCTAGGGGACTCCCAAACGAGTTTGATTTAATCTCTTTTCCGACTCATTTTCAAAAAGTGAAAAGATTTCTGAGTGAAATTGTCTCTTTCACACTCGTAAATTAGATTTGAAAGGACGTCTATTTGGTGCAAGTTTATCCCTTTTTCAAACCAAGTAGACTAAGATTACAAAAAAGGACATTTTTTGGCGTTAAGTTGTGACTGCATCTCATGCCCTTGCTTGTAGTATTGAGCCTATTGTCGGTTCTCGATTTGGATTATAAATTGTTTACCTTAGCATTTTTTCATCCTCAACCAAGTAGAGCCTTGTTTATATCCTTCGCATCTTGACACCCTATACCCAGGAGGGAACATTCCTCCAAGTGTCCATCTCCTGCATGCATCTCCTTGCATTGAACATAGGTATGTTCCACTGCTGGAACTAGTTTTGCTTACTTGTGAGACTCATTTCCTCCTTAGTATAATAGCATTCATTTGACTGTAAAAAAAAAAAGATAGGCAGGAAGGGAGTATTATCTTATATTGGCAGCAGTCGTGTCGCCTTTGAATGGAGCACGGAATTTTTTTGTCCACTTGTCATCATAATTTTGGGTTTAGCATGACCTTAAGAAGCTGAGCTCGTTACATAGATTTTACTCCTCTGACTGGTTACTCTTCCAGTCCCTATGGAGAGTTTGATTGATACCTCCTGCATCTCACGGTTTCATCATTGAGTCTATGCTGCCAGAGTCTTTCATATGTCTCATTCTCTTGTTCAAAGGATTCCTATCAACTTGTGCCGACCATTCCTCAAAAATCTTGACTTTTCATGTTGGCCATACCCTCAGTTTGTCTTAGAATCACATGAAGCTGTAGTCCTACTACGTACCCTGGTCCTACTTTCCTCATTGGTAGGTAACCTTGAACCGAGAAGTCGACATTTCATTATTGGTTGTTGTCTGGGTGGTTTCCCTTGTGTTCAACGAAAAAACATCTATTCAAACATTGGGATTCACGTAATGTCTTGGATTCCATTAGCCCTATTGGTGGTTTCCTCTCCTTTGTCAACAATTTTCCTCATTGGATTCTATTCAGAGGGATTTTTTTCATGTACCACTTGCTCCTGGCACACGCGAAAGATGCACAGGGTCGTTTGTTCGTGAACATGTTCTTCGTCCGATTTCCTCCAAATCATGAATCTCCTGCTTTGTACCTCGTGCTGAATGATGAGAGATGCCTTAAAGATCTCCTTTCAGTGGGTCTCCTTCCATCGACTTCAACTCATCTATTCTGGAGACGAGACCTAGAGTCCTATGAGTACCTAGAAGCTTGCAGTCATTAGTGGCAGGTTCTCTTTCCATCAACAGTTGGGAATACATCAATGTCTCATGATCGATGGATTCTTCAAGTGTTTGACCCCGACTCCTTTATTCACACTTGTAAGAATGTACTCGGTGCCTTGATACCTACTTTCATCATCGATAGGATGTCTTGCATTTGTTAACGATATACCTCGATGACTGGTAATCAAATGAAGTCTCATTGTGTTCGACCTCAAATCCTTTATTCACACGATGTAGACTTGCACCTTTGGCGGATTGTGTATAAGAATTGAAGACATTAGTTTATAGTCGCAAATTTTCTGAGCTCTTGATACCTTTCATTGGACCAATACCTATGTGACTTCAGTGATCATGGGAGATCAAATTGTACTCCATTATATACAGATATCTTTAGATTGATTTTGAGACTAGTTTTACTAGGCCTTGTTCGTGACTATGAAAACCTTTGGCATGTAGCCACCTTTGTATTGCCTATTCATGGCCATGGATAACTATTTGGTATATTTTCACATGGATCTATAGTGTAATTCAAATTGGAAGCCATGTATGCAAAGTCAATACATATTGTAATGAGAAACTAGTTCTTCCAGCTGGGTCCCCATTACTCCACTTCTGGGTTTTATAAGGTATTTCGGCCATCACAGATACTCTTATGACCTCACACATTAGGGGACATCTGTTATAGAAAGATTTTCCTGACCCTATGCAAACTTTCATAAAGGGCCTTTTTCCATTTCCCTATGCAGACTTGAAGTCCCTTTTTGCAAATCCCAAAGCTAAAAACATGATTTGTCCACATATACGCACCCTGCCTATATTACAACATGTGTATATGTAGGTTTCACCACTATAGCTCGCGTACATCGGGATTTGTGCCCAAAATTAAAAAATGGTGTCGGGTTTCCATGTCACGTCACGAGATCTATGATCCTTGGCCTTCCATATACTAGAAAAGTTCCAACTCGACCCTTCAGTTCCACTTGAAGTCTACAAATGGGCCAAATCTAAGTTATGGAAAAGAGGAGAAGAATTCAAATTTGAGAGAAAAGTTACTCTGGAGAAATTATTCACTTCACACTGAGTCTGCATCCCTTTGTCCTTTAAGTATGAACACATTGTTCAACCCCCAAGCTCTTCCCTTCTTGATTGAGAACCTCATTGTCTCTCTTATATGAGCTTGCCTTTGGTGGAGGATTGAAGTGGTGGAGGCCCAACTGGAAGGAACTTAGTTTCTCGGTTCTGAACCTTGCCAACACGGAAGTTTGTAACTCATTCACTTATGTTGATTACATCTTAATAGAAATACTCTTTTCTCGTTCAATTAATATCTTGCAAATATTTGAATTGTTATTCCATGAGTGTATTTGTTATGAATATTGATGGATTATTCTATAGAATGTGCTAACATTATCTATTATCACAATATGATTGTGTTTCTTGGTTGTTGAGGATTAGTTGCAGGTATATTTCTTTGGGTCAAGTGCTCAATGATGGACTTCATCAAACGTCTGGATAAGGTAGGCCTTTTATCTTGTCTTAGTAGCATATTTGTTTATATAGCATACTTGAGATTAGAGTTGATTTCTGCAGTCATTTCTGTCTATTGTGGTTTACTCGTAGACATAGAGATATTTTCCTCGTAACAAACACATAATACATCATTGAAATGACCATTGTCTACTTGAACTGTTCCAGGCCCTACAACACTAAGATATTTATCATCACCAACAAATCTTTTCTTGGTGTTACATTCATTTAGAGAAAAAAATATGGCTTGATCCTTAGCCATATGATATGATGCTCCATAATTAATAAGCCACTCATAAGAAGAAGAAGTAGAAATTATATTGAAGGAGAAACCAAAAGAAGAAAGTGCTTGTCCATGAGAAAGAAGAAGAAGAAGAAGAAGAAGAAGAAGAAGAAGAAGAAGAATCAATAATGATGTTGTGCTTTTAAAGATGCCATCTTCTTAAGACATTTGGAATCCTCATGACCATCTTTCCCACAAAAGTTGCAATGTTTGTTAGTCTTCTTATTTTTACATTTTTCTCCTTTGTCACCATTAGGAGCGGAAGCTGGCTAAGAGGGTTTGAGACCCTTGTTTTTCTTGTTGTTGTGGTGAGGATGTTGCTTCTTGGGATTCTTGGATTTATCTTTCTGTTAAAACACTAAGGCTTTGATGGAAGTACTTGCAGTGCTTATCAATCCAAGTTGCACAAGTTTATTTTTCTCTCGAATCATAGAATCACTAAAGGTCTCAAGATAGGGTTTTTTATAAGCACTCCCTAAAGCTTCTATGGTGGCATAAAATGTAGATACAAAAACAAAAATGCACTGCCAAGCTTAGCAAGAATAACATATAAGAATCAATCTTCCAATATATCTATTTTTTATTCTATACATAAAATTCTAAGTGTTTTGAACTTAAATAAGTAATATTTAATGTAAGGAAAATCATTTGGACTTAAATTCATTAGCTGATTCTCCAACTAGTGGGCTCAAATAATATTTTTTTTACCAAACATAGCTTCAAGTTTTTCCGAAGCATCATCAAGGTCATCAATTCCTTGAAGGTGAAACCTTAAATCAGGAGAGATGGACATTCTGATCATTCCACGTGCTTTGTCATTCTTATTGGCCCATTTGACTTTCTTTTCATCATCAGTGGGTTCTAGTTCTTTCCCCAAGGTAATCCAATACAACTCTTTACTTCTTAATACATCCTCCATATGAGATTTCCATGAGAAGTAGTTGGTACTGGTAAGAAAAAGATCACTGGGAGATTCCATATTAAAATATGTAGAGAAAGATGAAACTAATGGTCTGGATGGAAAGATCTTGAAAAAATAGGTTGTTAGAAAAATGACACTAAAAATGGACTTCAGATGTGAAATTTACGCCCTTTTGAAGAAATGCATAAATGGTAACCAAAGAGCCACATGGAAAATAGAAGTTGGTCCACGTGGTGATACCCCTCCTAATAACCTCACTTTTAAAAATAAGTTGCTTATGAAGTGACCCACTTTTATAGAATAACTGGGAAATACTTTTACAATGAAGTCACTTTATAAATAAAAGTTGCATGCAAAATAAATAAATAAAAATAAAATATTATAGCTACTTATAGTGATTAGTTTTTATAATTTAAGTGAAATACACTTTACAATGGATGCATGAACTTAAAAAAAAAAAGTAATTAAAAAAAGACTTAAATTCAAAACCTTTTACTTAATAAAACAACTTTTAACCTAGTGAGATAATGCAAAAAATATTATATTGTTTAGAAAGAGGATTGTATTTGTTTTTGTTGTTGAAGATGAACTTGGAGAGCGTGCTTATAAAACACTCTTTTCATACAATAAAAAAATTTCGCTTTTGATTTGACTGAAATGGATGTATCTTGGGAAAAAAAATCCTTTTCGAGTGAAACGAAAGGCATTCCTAATTGAGACAAGCACTTCATATGCAATGGAACAATCCTCTCAGCCCCAAAATGTATGGAAATAGAAGAAACTAGAGACGCGACAACATTACTTCACGATCTGGATCTAAAACGAGAGTGGGTCTTCAAATGCGCTCTAATACCATGTTCGACAACACATGTATTCCAATATAGGACAAGCACCTTCAGTAATTACTCACAAAACTAGATCAAATATCAACACATTAATGCTTTTACATGGTAAAACCCTTGTGGGGAAACATCTATGGCCCCAACCAACATGGCCACTTGGAGCAATTCATTAATGCAAAAAAAATATTACAAAGAGATTGTTACAAGAGATTTTCTCACAATCGATCATCGAAAAATGGCCCTCCATACTCTTTAAATAAAGATCATGGACCAATCGGGTGTTAAGCCACATATCAAAGTGGCCATTAATATCAAGGAGAATATAAACCATCAGATCGATTTATGTCGAGAACATATTGTGACCATCATATTACCTAACTACAAATTCATACTAATGCATACTAAAGAAACACACTTTTACCTAACAAAACATTAGACCAAGTTGATATTAACTAACTCCTAAGTGTCTAAATATCCTAATATTCATGGTTTTGATCGTTCTTGGTGATGGGTGTTCTATATGCACTAAAAACATGCTAAAAAGACTCAATTAAATTGTCAACCTGAGGTAAGTAAACTTAGAGTTGTAGCAATATATATGCCAAGGTAGAAGGAATGGAGGTAGTATAGTCTAACTAAGGAAGTGGCTATCTAAGGGATAATCTATTCAAGCAAAAACTATTAATGAGCAAACCCTACTAAGAAACTTAAACTATGTAACCTAAGTAACTTCTGAACAAAGGATCGATGGATAGTCCTAAGAAAGCAAATGAAAACCCTACTTAAAGCAAATTAACTGAATCATAATAATAATCAAAAGAAAACTATTCATCTAATAAGCAATAGCAACAACAAACTACTTTAACTAACCTACTTAAATTCAATTAGAAACTATCCTATGAAAGCAAGTAAATAAACAAGCAAGTAACTATTCTATTAAAGCAAGTAAACAAGCAAGAAAAACAACTAGCTAACCTGTGATAACTCCTACAACAAGTAAACTAACTAAGACTACTCAATAAGTAACTAATTAAGCTAAGAGACAAGTGAACTCTATTCTTGAATTAAACTTCACAGCTACTTCTAAAAAAGGAAATCTACTAAATTGAAAGCAAGAGGAATTAACAACTAATCTTTAATCTATGATACAAAAACTACTCTTTAACCTACCAAAGCAAAAGAATATCTATCCTACAAAAGCAATCAAACTATATCCTAAGCTATGAAAGCAAGAAAACTATCTTTTAATCTATGAAAACAAGAAAGCTATCTTCTAATATATGAAAACTCAAATATAGTGTTGATGATTGTGTGAATGTCTCCAGTGTCTTATAATATCACGATGACACTTAACAATGAAAGGTAATTCAAGAGGGATAAACTTGATATTTAATTCAATAGCAAAGTGAAAAGTGTGAATTAGGCAATCCAGTGAGAGCTTAGCCATTATGGAAACACCACCAATTATCCATGTGATTGTTCACTCATGCATTAACCATTAACAATATAAAGATACTATTCTATGAATTTTAATTGCACTCTATACTAATTTAAGCAAACTCATACTACACTAAACTCAATATTTAACTATGAATTGAAATTGCAACCTAGATCTAAGAAAAAAATTGCATGAAGTAAGCTAAACTAGTTCTATTTGACAATTCAAATTGCAAAAAGAGAAAATACTCATAAACATAAATTAAACACTATTCTAGCATATGACAAGTAATGAAATGAGTAAACTAGCTAACAATTAGATAAACAAAACTAAACAGTAATTGGATAAGCAATCTAATAATGAAAACTAAAACTAACACTATCCATCCACCGAAGCCCTCTCAAAGAAATCATGAATTAAAACTCTATTTTAAACTTTATTTTAAACTTTGTTTTAGCATAAAGGAAGTCTAATCTACCATCTAATCACACACGGGGTTAGTATTTAAGCTTGCAAGCTTTCTTTTACTAACTAGAAAGTCATTGCATATTAACAAGATCCTTCATAACAACCTGCAAAAGAAACTAAAACAATTAAGCTATAGCAACAATTTATACAATAAGAAAGCAAAATGACAATTCATGTACAATAAAAGAAATAAAAAGACATCTATGCTATTCAATTCACAAGCAAAGTCATAGGATATTCACCCAGACTGCTGGTGGGCCCCCTAGAAAGTTGTGGTTACTTTTCAAAGGCACACCACGAGCTTCAACAACACGAATTCACCATTAAAACTAAAAACACAGTCTTGGCAAAATGAAAATAGCAAAACAAAGCGAAATTGTCTTTTCTCTCTAACACACGACTTCATAACTATTGTCTGACCACTGAGGTGGTATTTATAAGTTTTACAAACTGAGAGGTCGACCAATGGAAGGGTCGACCCTCTCTAAAAATAGTAAATTGCATTTGAGATGCTCTAACTGCCAGTGGCTTCTAGAAATGAGGCGAGCCAATAATCACCCAACATAACAACCCAAATCAAGTTGTCAAGAGTTCAGTAGCTGGAGGCCACGAGCATGAGAAAAATCCATGTCTTTGATTCGTCCATCGCTGGACGCCAATACCACAAATACCAAATCGCCCATCATTTTTGTGCAGGATGGAATGCCAGACGGAGTGCCAGATGGAGTACCAGACTGAGTGCCGAAAGCAAAAACAAGCTGCAATTTTTCTTAGTGACATACAAAACATGAATCAGTTTCCTGGGATCATAAAAACATACTGATTTAAACTCAAAATCATTGCAAAACATGAGTTATGCATACTTGGTGTGGATCATAGCGATTTGACACAAAATCTCTTCAAAAACTTTTTCAAAACATGAAAATGCATATACACATTTGGCAAAAAGAATTTAATTAACGTCATAAAATCGATCATATCACGGGCCCAAAATTACCCCCCCACCTAAGATTTTGTACATCCCACTGCAAACAAAAAAACGAAATTTCCCCTCATGACTAAGCTTGTTGAGGAGGATCATCTTTAGAAGCTTCTCCTTCTTGCCGTGAAGATTTTGACTTATGCCTCTTGTGTTTCTTCAATTGTGCTCTAAGGTTGCAGTTAGATTTGGTCATCTCGTCAACCAACGTTTGAAGGGAATTCACCTTTGCTTAGAGGACTGCATTATCATGGTGAAGACGTGTATCCATAGTCTTCCTATCTTCCAACTATTGCAACAGCTGAAAATTCTCTTTTTGTAGATTCTCAATGGTTGGAGCAGGATTAGTTATTTTAGAGGAAGGCTTAGATCCTTTGAAAGATGAAGGGTGTCTGTCATTCTTAGGATCTGGGATAGGCATCAGTGAGGTATGAGTAATAGGGGGTTGATGAGGAGAAGTAGGTTCAGATTTTTTCTTTTTTTGCAGCTTGAATTCATCTACAGTCACTTCCCTAAGTCTTTTGTGAGGACTCTCGAGATTGGAGGACACTTGGATAGGATCCAAAGTAGTCAGGGGTTTTGCATAAGGTTTTCCTCTTGTGATTTGAGTAATCTTTCGAAAGGTTCCTCTATTGAATCGATTATCTCCTCTCCTATTGGTGGGAACTATAGGAGAGTCTTGTTGAATTACTTCTTGGAGAGTTTTGGGTGTAGGATCAAGAGATATTGAAGGAATCGAAGGGTTAACAATAGGATTCTTGGTCTTTTTACCCGATGAGGATGTAGGGGTTTCAACAAGATTCTTGAATTGTTTTGGTAAATAAATGGCTTGTGTAGGAGGATTTGGAGTTCTTGGAGAGTGGGGTTTGAATAAAGAAATAGTCCTTAGGCCAAGTGTCTTTTTGTTGGTCTTGATTGTCAAGTGAGGGTTTGCAAATTGATAAATGAATGCATCCCATGTTTTCCCCTATTTTTCCAATTCGGCTAGAACAAGGAGTTTTATTAGGCCATAGTGAAAGATGTTGTTATGGGGGTTGATTCTTCCTCACTTGAGAGGACATCTTTTCCAAGCTCTTTAAAAAGTATAAGGGGAAATTCAATGGTTTATTGAACTAAAAGTGAGCTAACAATATGAAATGACAGACTTTAAAGGTGGAATATCTACCTTCACATGTGATAAACCTGGTAATGACTATGAGAGGGTTGATCAATTTCTCTTTTATCCACTCCTTGGAGTATCCTTTAGCTCCAGAGATGTTATGGAATTCTGGCTTAAGAACCCTGTTATATCTTGAGCACAACAGCTAGTGGTTTTTAAACCATCTATCTCCCACTCTTGGAAGCTTCGTGGTTGCGACTATGGATTCCTATAAGACCCCAAAGGTGAGAGATCCCACGCACGCTGTCTTCCCATCAAAACTGAGGGTGAATTGCATTGAAATGACATCATCGTGGCCCTGCAAGTGGGATAAAAATGGCCCCCAGCCTGCACGTAAAAACACCTCCCTGCACTGTGAAAACTCATGAATGGAAAAAATGTCTGCGTAGGAAGAGGGTTCATAACTCTTGGGCATCGTGATGATGTGAAGAAATGAACAGAGGCAGAATTCACCAAGAGAGGGTGCGATCGGTTCAAGGAATGGCACGAATTAAATAAAGGTCGAGCGCAATTTGAACAGTGGAATGAAAGAGAGAGGTTGAGCACGTTCTTAAAATAGGGGAAAATGAAAATGGCAGAGGTGAATTGGGATAATAGGGAACCCAATCCCGTTTTTGAATGCGTCTAGGGTGGAATTGGTTGCACACATGTGCACACTAGTTTTCATGTGTGAGAAATTTTGAATTCAAAGGCACGTTTTTTTGGGGGCAATATTAATGATGCAAAGTTAGATCAATGTCCAAGTCTTTTGACTTGGACATTTGATCATGAAAATGTCTAAAGTTTGCATCCTCAATCTTGATTGCCTTCAACCAATTCAATTAAATGTCATTGATTCCTGGTTACCTAAAATTGTGGACAGTTACTAGTGTGGAAATTCATATGGCACTTCGTTCGACACCTCATACAATACTTCATATGGCACCTCATATGACACTTCATAAGAAACCTCTGTGTTAAATACATTTTTACCTCCTGTAATGGATAGCCTGCAGTCTTGAAATGTTTTTGACAACCACAGTGATTAAGAGCAGAGGCAAAATGTTCCATTTTTGTTGATTTTGCCACCATGCTCACTCAGTTCACTTGCATAGAACATGTAATGTCAAACCTACAATGAACATCCTGTAACGAAAATGAACCAATAAAGTGGTCTGTTAAGTATATGTACAACAATTTATAGCACACAAGAGATTTTAGCACTTCAAAATAAAATGACTGCTGATGTAATAACCTGTATCATGAAAATAATACAGATTTTTTTACAAAGATTTACTTCTCTAGGAAATGATCATTTGTCAACTCATGAACCCTTCCTCCACACCTAAGTATTGTGACACCTCACAATCAAAAGTATACGAAACCAAGCAGTTCTCCTGATAGTCAAAGATTTACAGTTTGTAAAGTGTAAAGATAAATTTCACATATTCGTTTGACGCGACAGTTAGAAGATGGCCCCACCTATAGGATAAGAGATCCTATATATAGATAAGAAGAGGTAGGCAAGAGAGTTTCAAGCTAGTCTTAGAGTTAGTTCCCAATGGAAAGTTTATAGAGTTCATTAACCTTATCTTAACCATACATACTTCATGTCATCTTTGTCTGCAAGTAATGTTGTACATTAGGACAAGTTTAATTTTATTTATTTATTTTTTGTCAGATTACCATCCTTGCTAGGTAGAATGCCCCAATGCCAACAAGCTTGTTCAGTACCCCGACGGGTTTACCTAGTCATATCACAGGTCGATACCCGCTTCCAGTGGACCTGTTCAATATCTCGGCGGGTTAGCCTCTTACACCCTTAGAGACTGGCCCTCCATCTTTTAAGATTTTAGTATAAGATTTCTTTATGCAAGAAGATGGGGGGACAACTCTGAAAACACTTTTTTCTCTTTTTTTTTTTTTTTC